>JAFMOD010000413.1:535620-548245 GCA_019802435.1 Corydoras maculifer | reverse complement strand
GAGAGAGAGAGAGAGGGAGAGAGACAGAAAGAGGGAGAGCGAGCGAGAGCATCAGCAGGATTCGCAGTTTTCAGTGAATGCCGCTCAGTTTAATGAGTTGTGTTAAATAATGCATGGACAGCACTGCCCTCATGTGCCACAGTGAGGAATAGGTTATCTGTCTCTGTCTCTGTCTCTTCTCTCATGGTCTCGTTCTAAAAGAAATGGAACAGATAAAGAAGAACCTCAGAGTTTTACTTTTTGCCTCCTCTTCGGATTTAATGAGGCCTCGCTATTTATCAAAATAAAAAAAAAAACACAGGGCGGCACGGTGGCTTAGTGGTTTAGCACGTTCTCCTCTCAGCGCTGGGGAGTGAGTGTGTGCCCAGCGATGGATTGGCGCCCTGTCCTGGGTGTATCTGCGCAGCGCCCGAAACGTTCCCTGGATGGGCATGTGGAACCCCACCGCGACCCTAATAGAGGATAAAGCGGAAGATAATGAATGAATGATCTTTATTTATTACTTTATTAATTTATTAATAAAGTTTAGAGGTTTAGCATGTTCTCCTCTCAGCGCTAGGGATTCCCGGTTCAAATCCCCATCTGGGTGGAGTTTCGATGTTCTCCACGTGTCCGCGTGGGTTTCCTTCGGGTTCTCTGGTTTCCTCCCACTGTCCAAAAACATAGATCAAGTCAATTGAGTTCTCAAAATTGCCCCATATAGAGTGTGTGTGTGTGAGTGAGTGTGTGTCCAGCGATGGATTGGCGTCCTGTCCTGGGTCTATCTGCCCAGCGCCCGAAACGTTCTCCCCTGGATGGGCATGGGGAACCCCCCCGCGACCCTAATAGAGGATAAAGCAGAAGATAATGAATGAATGAATTTATTAATTATTGTATGTATTAATTAATTAATTAATTTATTACTTTATTACTTTTAATATGACTTAAAAGCATTATTAAAAACCTCACATTTGTGTTGTTTGTAAGATGTTTTGCGTCGCGTGTTGTTACAATAAAGCAAAAAAAAGTCAACACAAGGCGGAACCAAAAATTGGGAGGTGGTGTTGCACTCCCGGCCGAGTTTGTGGTTGCCCCTTCAGCTGCACACGCCGCTCCGCATGCCACGCTGAGTGCAGCTCAGTTCAGAGGCGTTTGTCCCACGCGTGGAGAAAACACGCAGATGACCCACGCTGTCGTGTTCACACGTCGTGTCTTTGGAGGATTTTGGTTCGCTGCGAATGACAGCGGCGCCGGGTGGATGGATCACGTGGTGCTGCAGGTTGTAAGGTAAGTTTGTTTATATTCCGATAACCAGAGCCGATTTAAACCACGTGACCGACTGGAACTTCATCTCCGTTACTTTTAACACTAATTTAATTAAATCAATTAATTTAATTCCATGTAAATCAGACAGGAGCGAACCCCGCTGATGCGCATGCGCAGTAATCCCTCACGTTTTAATTCACGTTCCAGACGCCCCGCAGTGAAGCGGCATTAAACTTATTTTATTATTTATCTGTTTAAGTTGGGGCGGCACGGTGGCTTAGTGGTTTAGCATGTTCTCCTCTCAGCGCTAGGGATTCCCCATTCGAATCCCCGTCTGGGTGGAGTTTCTATGTTCTCCCCGTGTCTGCGTGGGTTTCCTCCGGGTTCTCCGGTTTCCTCCCACAGTCCAAAAACATGGATCAAGGTTAATTGAGTTCTCCAAGTTGCCCCATATAGAGTGTGTGTGAGTGTGTGCCCAGCGGTAGATTGGCGTCCTGTCCTGGGTGTATCTGCCCAGCGCCCAAAATGTTCTCCCCTCGATGGGCATGGGGAAACCCCCCCCCCCCCAAAACCCCAATAGAGGATAAAGTGGAAGATAATGGATAAATGAATCTGTAAGTTTCTTTATACAACCTTCCCACACACTCCCGAACCTATGGGGCATTTAACAACATATAGAGTGCATATGGATTTACCCCCCCCCCCCCTGGGGAGGGGATTAATATAGGATTCTGAACCTGCTTTAAAGCATTTGATAAAAAAAAAACCCAACCTATTCACACCGAACCGTTAGGTCCAGAAGTTAAGGTTGTGAATATCATTGTAAAATTAATAAATGAACCTCTTTAATGAGGACGTTTTTGGCAATAAACATTTCATTTGGGGGACAAATAAATGAATAATGCGTATAAGCCCCTGGAAAGAGGACGTTGCTTAGAATAAAACCTATGAGCCCATGACCGAGGACTTTAAACAGGTGAATGAGCCTCTTTCAAGGGACTTTTTAGTTAAAATCTATGAGCTTCTTCCAGGGGATTTCTAATTGGCTGATTTCCATGAGCCCCCAATAAGATTGTTCGTCTATTTGTGGTATATATATATATATATATATATATATATATATATATATATATATATTTTAAAACAGACTAATGGAGTTAACTCTTTGGTTATTTAAAGAAATATACTTGTATATAAAAGCGTTTTATGAGGAAGTTTTATTTGTAATAAACCTTTCTTTGGGGGACAAATCAATTAATAACACATGAGCCCCTGATAAGAGGACTTATTAGAATAAAACCTATGAGCCCATGACAGAGGACTCAAAACAGGTGAATGAGCCTCTTTCAAGGGACTTTTTAGTTAAAATCTATGAGCTTTTTCCAGGGGATTTCTAATTGGCTGATTTATATGAGCCCCCAAGAAGGTCGTGGTGTTAGTTTAAGAGATTCTACAATGAAATGATGGGAAAAAAAAAATTTGTCCTTTGAGATGGGGCAAACTATTTGGTTATTTAAGGAGATGTTCTAATCTGTGTGGCTTATTTTGATGTAGTCTGTATTAACAATTTTCTATTAAGATTATTGGGTGACTTAAGGAAAAATTATTACGAGAATAATAAAAAATATATATATATCACCCCCCCCCCTCCACACACAACACTACAGTATACTGAATTCGTACTGAGGTCCATTAATTTTGTGTACGGTTGCACCCCTAATTAATAGATACGTAATAAAATTATGTAAAAATGAATAGTAGGTATCAAGTAGATAGAAAAGCATTTTATGACAACGTTTTTTTCAATAAACCTTTTATTTGGGGGACAAATCAATTAATAACACATATAAGCCCCTGATAAGAGGACGTTGCTTAGAATAAAACATGAGCCCATGACAGAGGACTTAAAACCGGTGAATGAGCCTCTTTCAAGGGACTTTTTAGTTAAAATCTATGAGCTTCTTCCAGGGGATTTCTAATTGGCTGATTTATGAGCCCCCAAGAAGGTCGTGGTGTTGTTGGTAAAAAATTTTTTTTTGTGTGCATAAGTATTGACAGAATGCTTATTAATATTTGAATATTAGAATGAAATGAAGTAAACTTCCTTCATTTATGGAGAAAATGTATAATTTGGTGTAAACTTTTCAGATAATTAAGGAAATTACTATTATTTTTTGTTTAAATAACGTTAAGAGGGCGGCACGGTGGCTTAGTGGTTGGCACGTTCGCCTCTCAGCGCTAGGGATTCCCGGTTCGAATCACCATCTGGGTGAAGTTTCCATGTTCTCCCCGTGTCTGCGTGGGTTTCCTCCGGGTTCTCCGGTTTCCTCCCACAGTCCAAAAACATGGATCAAGTTAATTGAATTCTCAAAATTGCCCCATTTAGAATGTGTCTGTGTGAGTGAGTGTGTGCCCAGCGATGGATTGGCGCCCTGTCCTGGGTCTAGCTGCCCAGCGCCCGAGACGTTCTCCCCTGGATGGGCATGGGGAACCCCACCGCGACCCTAATAGAGGATAAGCGGGAGATGAATGAATGAATAAATGAATGAATAACGTTAAGGGTTTCAAGTAAGCGTTTTATTACCTGTGTAAGGTTTATTTTGATTTAATCCATATTAAGAGTTTACTATTGAGATTATCGGCTGACTTAAAGTACCGCATTGGTACCAAATCATGAGGTCTATACCACGGTGGGAACTGAACCGTGAGTTGTATGTACTTTTACACCCCTAACCAATAGGTACATAAGCCAAGATTGAGACCATGAATGTAGAATTTAATAAGTACGTATAAATTATATAGAAAAGTGATTTATTAGGACGTTTTTAGGACATTTCTTTGGGTGGACCAATCAATTTATAACACATGTAAGCCCCGATAAGAGGACTTATTAGAATGAACCTATGAGCCCATGATAGAGGACTTAAACTTTTATATTTGAGATCGACGAGCTTCTTACAGGGGATTTTCTAATTGGCTAATTGATATGAGCCCCCAAGAAGGTTGTGTGCATATGTATGGAGTTCATAAGTTCTGTTGATGATAAAAATGACCCGAGTTGGTCGATAATGTCCGAATCGAACTGACGATGTCCGAATGACTGATTTCACTCAGTGTGTTCATCAGATATTGAATTCAGATTTGTTTCCGCAGTGCATCGTTCTGATTGAGGAGCCGAATCCAGCGCAGTCGTCCCGGTCTAAATAAGGTCAGTGTAATTTATTATTTTTTTTAATTTTCCACAAACTCTCTGGTAAACAACTGCATTCTACATGTATGTAAATCCACCTATTTGTAGTCAGTTTGGTGTTAGTTGAGTAATTGAGTAAATCTATTTCTGGTTTAGATTTTTTCAAAAGGAGCGTGGCTGAAGACTGAGCGGGTAAACTGTTTAGTTGATGAAGGGAATGGACGTATTTGGTGTGTGTTTTATTTTAATGTAGGCAGTATTAACACAATTCACAATTAAGATTATTGGGTGACTTAAGGTATAATATTTCTCGAGAATAATAATAATAATAATAATAATAATAATATCCCGGTTCGAATCCCCATCTGGGTGGAGTTTCCATGTTCTCCCCGTGTCCGTGTGGGTTTCCACCGGGTTCTCTGGTTTCCTCCCACAGTCCAAAAACATGGATCAAGTCAATTAAGTTCTCCAAATTGCCCCATATAGAGTGTCTGTGTGAGTGAGTGTGTGCCCAGCAATGGATTCGCGCCCTGTCCTGGGTGTATCTGCCCAGCGCCCAAAACGTTCTCCCCTGGATGGGCATGGGAAACCCCCCCCCCCCCCCAATAGAGGATAAAGCGGGAGATAATGAATGAATGAATAATAATAATATCCCGGTTCGAATCCCCATCTGGGTGGAGTTTCCATGTTTTCCACGTGTCCGCGTGGGTTTCCTCTGGGTTCTCCGGTTTCCTCCCACAGGCCAAAAACATGGATCAAGTCAATTGAGTTCTCAAAATTGCCCCATATAGAGTGTGTCTGTGTGAGTGAGTGTGTGTCCAGTGATGGATTGGCGCCCTGTCCTGGGTCTATCTGCCCAGCGCCCGAGATGTTCTCCCCTGGATAGGCATGGGGAACCCACCCCCCCCACCCCCCGCGACCCTAATAGAGGATAAGCGGAAGATAATGAATGAATGAATAATAATAATATTTAACCCCCCCCCCCCACCGCTGTACCGAATTTGTACTGAACTGTGAATTAATTGTACCGTTACTCGCCTAATCAATAGGTATATAAGATATAAGCCAGGGCTGAGAATATTAATATAGAATTAAATTTTGTATTGAGAATTTACTTTTATTATTATAATATTTATATATTATAATAATGTTATAATAATGAGCCGTTGTTAGATAATGTCCGAATCAAACTGAAGGTCAGTCAGCTCTGACTCCTTGGGCAGCGCGCCTTGTGAACTGCTGGAAAGGACAAGGGCTCCCCCTACCGTCTCAGTAAGGTCAGTGCAGCAGTATCAGCGCCAAATAAGTATGCACTTTTTTTTACTATTTGGCTCTACATAGTTTTGTGAGGGGCTCCCTCTAGTGTCTCAGCATGGTCAGTGCAGCAGTATCAGCGCCCGATCAGTATGCACTCCTCCAGTCTTTGACGCTCGCGTCCAGCTGGTTCCCACCACTCAGCTCTGACCCCTTGGGCAGTGCGCCTTGTGAGGACAAGGGCTCCCCCTATCGCCTCAGTAGGTCGGTGCAACAGCATCAGCGCCGGATCAGTAAGCACCCTTTTTACCATTTCACACGAGTCCCAATTTGTGTGGACACTACATACTCACTTACTCGAAAGGCCGCGAGTGAAAACTCCCATCCAATCCAGAACCTATGGTTTAGTAGACGATTTGGGACACCACTCTGGTCAACGGCGCATCCAGGCTGAGGTTGAGAACAGTGTTTTATTTCAGGCTCGTCCTGCCGTCAGCGTATCGGATACAGATTCTTGTTTTTAATTCCATTCCACCGAAATCCCGACCTTTTTAAAATGGGGTCGTATAAGAAAATAATAAGGGCTGGGAAACGGAGTCAGACAATTTAAATGGAAATTAAGGACGTCTGTTCAAATAAGGAGCTTGTTAATATTACAGGTTCAGAAAAAGAGGGGAATATGAGACGTCGCCAGTTGCCAGTGGCTTTTAATGACGTTTCGGAAGTTTAGAACGTGACGGAACGCTTTAAAAATCATCCATAAGTTCGGAAATTTCAACACCGATGGATTAAAGGCACGGAAACTCGGTACGAGCGGCAGCGAAGGACGCGGCGCGTGAGCGAGCGACTTGAAAAGAGAAGATAGACTCGTGCAGAAAGAGAAACGTGTCGGTGAGCAGAGTGAGGAAGACGAGGCCTGACAGTCAATGTCAATATGAAAGGCAACGCTGCAAGGAGAACCATGACGCCGCCTGAAAGCAGCCGGCAATGTCCTCTTCAAAAGGTCTGCAGACGTCAGCCTCCATTAACGTTACCCGGGCCCAGATTATCAGCGTTCCATTGTCTGCGGGAAACCCCTCGCACCCTGACACAACATGGGTCTTCACCTCATCACACAGTCTGTCTCATCTTCGCGAAGTCTGGAAGCGGGGGGCTGGATTCCGAGCCGTAGATTCAGAAATATCGCTAATAATTTCCGAAATTCCCATCAGAGACAACTGGGTAAAGTTCGGGAGCCGCTCGTCCTCGTCCTCGTCCTGAAGTTGAAAGCTTTCGGGGCTCAGCCATCAAAGGCGGGGAAACCTTTGTAGCCGGGCTACAGAGGGCTGACCCTCGGGCGAGCGCGCTGCCCTTGAGGCGGAGACGACGCCTGACAGGCACATGAAAGACGGGGGAACCTGACAGGTAGCGAGCTCGATCCGAGGAGGCGGATCATGCGCTGGGATCGTCTCGGCTCTCGCTCTTCGTACTGGGGGGGATTTTTACGTGCTGAGACACTAGAGGGAGCCCCACACAACGAGCACTGCCTAACAGAGGGTTGGCGTCTAACTGCACAACCTGTGGTTTAGGTGTTGGGCTAAAACCCACGACCAATGGACCCACGAGCAGACCCCCCCCCCAGGCTCCGCCCCCAGTTTTGTCTAAACACGTCACGTTGCATCCAAACATCGGCTGAATGTCTTAATGTGAGGCGTCCACGTTTCCGTCCTCGTGCTCGTCTGCGATTCGAGGCGAGGTGTGAACGACGAGGCGACGCCGTCGGATCCGTCGCCGTTTCAGACCGTTCAGTCTGGTTTCGGACGACGCCGTCAGATCCCATATCGGCACGGCGCGCCGACGGGTTCTCCTCCCGGGAGAGGGAGGCCGTGATCAAAACCCGACGTCGACGCTTGGTGACAGACCGAGACCCGACGAGGACGGTTCTGCAAATCCGGCGCAACTTTCTCAACTTAACCGGCGCCTTTTATTACTTTTAACTGAAGGGGTTGAAAATGTGGGGGGGTTGGGTTCGGGTGGGGAGGGGGTTCTGACAGAGAAGGTAATGTTCCGTAATGAGTCTTCAGAACCGCGCGATTACCTTCAATAAACATCAGCTTAACACTCGGACTTCAAAGCAACCGACTAGAGTTCTGCAAAATTTAAAAAACCCACTTCAGGCGTTGTGGTTTAGCATGTTCTCTTTTCAGCCATAGGGTTTCAGGTTGGAATCCCAATCTGGGTGGAGTGTCCATGTCCTCCCCGTGTCCACGTGGGGTTCCGCCGGGTTCTTCGGTTTCTTCCCACAGTACAAAAACAACAAACTCCAAATTGCCCCATATATAGTGTGTTTGTGTGAGTGTGTGTGTGCCCAGCAATAGATTGCCCCCCTTTTCTGGCTGTATCTGCCCAGCGCCCTTAACGTTCTTCCCTGGATGGAGCCTTCCCTTGTGACCCGAGTAGAGGATAAAGCGAAAGATAATGGATGGATGGACTTTATGCTGGTCACCTTCGGGTTTGGACAGTGGTGGGTTATGGTGGTGGCGAGGCCAAGGCGTGGCCGAGCAGACGTGATGGGTGTGGCTTATCGGCTCCATGTGGCGCCATCTGTAGAATGCCGAAGTGTACGGAGGCCGAATCGGCACTCCTGGTCACCGTGTGAGCCTTGGGTGCCGGTTCTTAGCTCGGCATGCCGCGACTGTTTTGATTCGACCACCTAAATGTCCTTAAATCATTGTTATTATTATTTATATTGGTCCGATTGTACTTTGTTGGCACGGTGGCTTAGTGATTAGCACGTTCGCCTCTCAGCGCTAGGGATTCCCGGTTCGAATCCCCATCTGGGTGGAGTTTCCATGTCCTCCCCGTGTCTGCGTGGGTTTCCTCCAGGTTCTCCGGTTTCCTCCCACAGTCCAAAAACATGAATCAAGTTAATTGAATTCTTAAAATTGCCCCATATAGAGTGTGTCTGTGTGAGTGAGTGTGCGCCCAGCGATGGATTGGCACCCTGTCCTGGATTTATCTGCCCAGCGCCCGAGACGTTCTCCCCTGGATGGGCATGGGGAAACCCCACCGCGACCCTAATAGAGGATAAGCGGGAGATAATGAATGAATGAATGAATGTACTTTATGTTACCAAAACTGTGATGTGTATGATGTCGGCGTGTGGTTGGGGTGGTGGTGGTGTTGGCGGGGCGGGGGGTGGGGGTAGCCCTCAGATTAATGTGATGTTAAGGAGCTCTCATAGCGCGGCGTTTCTCAGGGGGAGCGCTGTCCATGGTGATTAGACGCCACGCGCCGACGCCTCCCCTCATTTACGATTCTCTTTATGAAGTCGCTCGCGTTCGGAGTCGGCGCGCCGCCGCCCTCGTCTCCAGGCGGCGAGGGACTAATGAGTCTGACGCCCGGCACGGTTTAGCCAACGTGGGGCGGCGGGGGTTAATTGCTTGTTAGAAGGCGCGTCAGTCAGCGATGATGTCAGAGAGTCCTGACTTGTATAGTTACTATTCTATTACCTCGGCAATTAGGACGCCGCTTCTGATGTCACGTCACTCGTCCCCCCGGTGACCCACACGTATAATGGGCTCATCTCACGCTCGGCGGCCTTTCGTTGGGCTTTTTGAGCGCCGGCTCTAACGATGCGCCTCACACCCCGTCATTTTCTGGTCAGAGCGCAGGGACGGCTCGGGGACGGGAGGACGAGGCGGCGAGCTAACGGAGCGGCTGGAGATGAGACGTGGACATAATTAGGACTGGCAGTCGTGGGGACGAGACCATGTGGCGTTTTTGTGTCCGCCCCAAAACGCACCTTTCGGGACCTCGGTCAGCCCCATAATGCTGTGTAAAGTCATTAAACTAGGTTCAATTTGATTGGTTGGAACCATTTTAGGCGGCACGCTGGCTTAGTGGTTGGCATGTTCTCCTCTCAGCGCTGGGGATTCCCGGTTCGTATCCCAGAGTTTGCATGTCCTCCTCTTGTCTCTGTGGGTTTCCTCCAAGGTAAAAGAGCTGCCCTTAATTGCCCCTAGTGAGTGTGTGCCCAGCGATGGATCGGCGCCCTGTCCTGGGTGTATCTGCCCGTAACCCGAAACCTTCTCCCCTGGATGGATATGGGGAACCTCCCCCACACGACCCGAATGTAGGGATACAGTGTCTGTGTGAAAAGGCCAGGATGTTGTGGGGACAACTTCGGAACGGATCACCCCTAAGCCCCGCCCGTCGCATGTCAACGTGAATAGGTGGCGCCGTGTCCCCGGCGGCCGATGTGACGTACAGAGAACAGGAACAAAAATTTGAACGGTTCCTCCTGGGATTTCTCGGAACCCGAGCTGGTCTCCCGGTCCGTGTCCACGTTGACAGAACGTGTGCTGGAGGACGAGTCCTCGCTGGACCGTATTTTCTTTTCGCAGCAGCATCTGCTCCGCTCATCACGGATTGCTTCCTCTTTTTAATTCGTCTTCTCATCTGAGACAGCGGGGCAGATGGCGGGGGCTGTTTGAACACCCAGCTGTGAACCTGGTGATGATGATGATGATGATGATGAAGATGAAGAGCTGACAGGTGCAGCGATGCGCAAAAGCCCCATCTCCCCAAAACCTCATCATCAGCTTTAAACTGAGGTGAAACACCAAATACACCTTTAAACACCGTTCTGGGTCTCAGTCGGTGGTCGAGACATTTCAGGCGAATGTCTCAGTGCCCGTCTCATCCCCCAGGGGGTAAACAGGGTTGCCCCACAGAACTAAAGACGATTCCAACATCATATCCAAACACCATCCCCATGTATCTAATCATCGGGTTCCGATCCCGATCCCGTGTGGGTTTCCCGGTTTCGTCCCACAGTCCAAAAATCACAGATTTAAGGTAATCAGACTGCTCTAAATTGCCCCTATACAGTGTGCATGTCTGTGCGAGTGAGTTAGGGAGACATTTCCGCAGTCAGCCGGCGATCTTGTGGCTCAGCGTGCCACGCCCGCCTTATAGTGCTTTGTGTCTGCCGGTCCAGCTGTGCAGCATGATGCCCTGGCATTGGATGTTTGCATGTTCTCCCCACTTCCATGTGGGTGTCCTCCAGGTTCCCCCGATTTCCTCCCACAGTGCAAAAACATGGATTCAAGGTGAAAATGGCTTATCTAAATTGCCCCTATATAATAAATGTGTGTAAGTAAGTGAGTGTGTGCACGACGATGGATAGGCGCCCTGTCCTGGGTGTATCTGCCCATGGGCATATGGACCCCCCCCCAACTTTGTCCTCTCTGTTCTCCAATTTAACTCCCACAGATAAAAAAACATGGATTCAAGGTAAAAGGATTGCTCTAATTTGCCCCTTTACACTGGTGTGAGTGAGTGAGTGTGTGCCCAGCGATAGATTGGCGCCCTGTCCTGGTGTATCTGCCCAGCGCCCAAAACGTTCTCCCCCATATGGGCATGTGGAACCCCTCCCCTCCATAACTCTTTCCCTTGTGTTCTCTGATTTCCTCTGACAGTCCAAAAAAAACCATGGATTTAAGGTAAATGGGACGCTCTTAATTGCCCCTATATGGTGTACCCAGTGCCGGACTGGTGTGGCGTAGCGTGCTTGGCGCCGGGTTCCTGCGTGTTGCCCCCTCGGTGGTTTATGGCAGCTTCGTGAACTGCTGTGTGTGTGTGTGGACTCCACAGATAAATCTTTATTGTGTATTAAAGGTGTTACATCATCGAGTCCCGGTCCCGGAGGCCGACTGCCCCGCGCATCACAGTGCTTTTCATGCCTTAATGCCCCCGCCACAGCTCAATAATGAGCCACTAATGAGATGATTAGCTAAACCAGCGGGGAAATCACAAACCGGAGCGCGGCACCGGCTCTCCGGATTAAGAAACACTCTGCGTGTGACCGGTTCCTCACCACGACAAGCCACGCCCCCTTAGACTATATATATTTTCCATTCATTATCTTCCGCTTTATCCTCTATTAGGGTCGCGGGGGGGTTCCCCATGCCCATCCAGGGGAGAATATTTCAGGCGCTGGGCAGATCCAGAGCAGGGGGGCAATCTATCACTGGCCACACACTCACTCACACAGACACACTCTATATGGGGCAATTTGGAGAACTCAATTGACTTGATCCATGTTTTAGGACTGTGCGAGGTAACCGGAGAACCCGGAGGAAACCCACGCGGACACGGGGAGAACATGGAAACTTCACCCATATGGGGATTCGAACCGGGAATCCCTAGTGCTGAGAGGAGAACATGCCAACCACTAAGCCACCGTGCCCCCCAGATTATATTTAATGCTTATATAATATTTGATGGGTGGCAGGCAGGGGGGGCACCTGGGGGGGGGATCGAGGTCCGAATCCCGATCTAGGTGGAGTTTTGCGTGTTCTCCTCATGTCTGTGTGGGTTCTTTGGTTTCCTCCCACAGTCCAAAAACATGGATTCAAGGTAAATTAAATGCTCTAAATTGCCCCATATAATGTGTGTGTGTCTGTGTTAGTGTGCGTGTACCCAGCGATACATTGACGCCCTGTCCCTGGTCTATCTGCCCAGAACCCGAAACCTTCTCCCCTGGATAGCCAGGGGGGAACCCCCCCCCCCACACCATCTAACCTTTCCTCCAGTTTTCTCCCACAGTCAAAAAAACATGGATTCAAGGTGAATTGGATGCTCTAAATTGCCCCTATATAGTGTGTGTGAGCGGGCCCGGTATGGATTGGCGTCCTGTCCTGGGTGTATATGCCCAGAACCCAAAACCTTCTCCCCTGGATGCCCATGGGGGAACCCCCCCCCCCTCACCATCTAACCTTTCCTCCAGTTTTCTCCCACAGTCAAAAAAACATGGATTCAAGGTGAATTGGATGCTCTAAATTGCCCCTATATAGTGTGTGTGAGCGAGCCCGGTATGGATTGCCGTCCTGTCCTGGGTGTATATGCCCAGAACCCGAAACCTTCTCCCCTGGATGGCCATGGGGGAACCCC
>JAFMOD010000413.1:466998-477010 GCA_019802435.1 Corydoras maculifer | reverse complement strand
TAATTTTGTTACTCTAGCTACTCCAGCTAGCTACGCTAGCTACTTTTGCTACTCCAGCTAGCTACTCTATATACTCTAGCTACTTCAGATAGCTACTCTTGCTACACGACGTAGCTACTTTGGGTACTCGAGCTAGCTATTCTAGTTACTCTAGCTATTCCAGCTAGCTATTCCAGCTAGCTACTCTAGCTAGCTGCGCTAATATACTCTTGCTACTCCAGCTAGCTACTTTAGCTATTCTATTTACTTTAGCTAGCTACTCCAGCTAGCTATCTTTGTTACTCTAGCTACTCCAGCTAGCTACGCTAGCTACTTTTGCTACTCCAGCCAGCTACTCTATATACTCTAGCTACTTCAGATAGCTACTCTTGCTACACGACCTAGCTACTTTAGGTACTCGAGCTAGCTATTCTAGTTACTCTAGCTATTCCAGCTAGCTACGCTAATCTACTCTTGCTACTCCAGCTAGCTACTTTAACTATTCTATATATTTTAGCTACTCCAGCTAGCTATTTTTGTTACTCTAGCTAGCTACTCTATATACTCTAGCTACTCCAGTTATCTACTGTAGCTACTTTGTTCTAGTGAAAAATAATGACACCATACAGAATACATTATAATGTCCCGTCGCTGTGGTTGTCCTGCGAAGCCGCTGGGTTGGAGCGGCGGACCCCTCCGTCACTCGGGTGCTCGAGCAGGATGTCGAAGGCGAATGAAGGAGAAGCGCAGAACATGGAGGCGTTCCGTCAAAGAACCACGAGAAGAAAGCGATATGTCTTTATTCTGGACGTCAGATTCTTCAAGAGGCTGTGGGAATTCCTGCTTCGTCTCTCGCGCACACACACACACACACACACACACACACACACACACACACACACACGGTTTATATTAATACAGCCTGTGGCGGTTTGTCCTGCGCTTGAGCACACACACTGCGATGATCAAATACAACTCGATGCCAAAGTCAATGTTCGAGCACAGAACACACACACACACACACACACACACACACTCTTACACACACACACTCACACTTCATGTACATCCCGGACTCCCACTGAGAGAGGATGTAGTTTATCAGCGTGCCGTCGCGCAGCAGACGCACCGTGTAAGAACCGCCATGCGGATCCCCCGCTGGGTCCATCAGTCAGCGCGGTCCGTCAGCGCCGCCACCCTAACAACTCCACCGCTACGTTCCAGAGGGGCTCACGGGTCGGGTTCTGTGAGGTCACAGAGGAACGTCCGCGTCGTGCGTCCAGCCGCACGGCGACCCCCGGAACGCTCTGGGACGGTGCGTCGGTCCAGCGTTGTGACCATGACGATCCAGCGGAACCCGCCTCTTCCAGCACCAACCTCTGGGCGGCGGCCTGAGCGACCACCTTGCAGAACTGCCATTTCGTTTAGTCTCCCTCTATTATACACCCAGTGTTATTGTGTATACCCCCCCCCCCCGCACACACAACCCTCTGCAACATCAAAGCAGACGGAATCCAAAGCGGAACAAGTGGATGCATCACCTGCAGAACACACAGTTACATGATGTGCTGGGGGGGGGGGGGCATTTGAATGAAGGTGCAGGAGGGTGTCGATCTGCGGCGTCTGTTCCAACTGCGAGGGTCGAGAACCGAACGGCGTTCCAAACGGGTTTGGATTGCTTTGGGTTCTCCTCCGGCGGCGCGTTTACGCCGTCGTTTGTTCCTGACGCCTTCGCAGCTGCAGACGCTCTTATTAAAGTTCCGTTCGCCGTCAGATTTGGGTTTTCGGTCCGTTCTGGATTTAGGCCGGTCCTTGATCTTCGGTGGACGACGTTGAGTCTGCTGTTCTGCGTTCTGAATCACATAGCTCACGGGATTGTTTGAAGATCTCCTGCTGCAAAGAAGCGCACACAGAACGTTAGACCGAGGAGAACCTGCTGGAGTACCTGCTAAAGAAACTGCTGGAGATCAGGAGGGAGAACCTGCTGGAGAAACTTCTGGAGATCAGGAGAGGGAACCTGCTGGAGAAACTTCAGAAGATCAGAAGACGTGACCTGCTGGAGAACTTTTTGGAGATCAGGAGAGGGAACCTGCTGGAGAACCTTCAGGAGATCAGGAGACGTGACCTGCTGGAGAACTTTTTGGAGATCAGGAGAGGGAACCTGCTGGAGAACCTTCAGGAGATCAGGAGACGTGACCTGCTGGATAACTTTTTGGAGATCAGGGGGGAGAACCTGCTGTAGAAGCTTCTGGAGATCAGGAGGGAGTTACAGAGTGTTACAGAGTTACCCCCCTGTTTCAGCCCAGCGCAGGACATGGAGACCGTATCCATGCGCCTGACGGGACGTATGGGCGGAGCCTGTTTAAATCCACCAGGTTGCGTTGCAGCTCTGATGGAGGAACACTGTGTTCTCTCAGCGCCGCCGTCGCGTCGTTCCGAGGTCTTCGTGAATCGAGTGCCGCTTGAAAGAACGCGGTGCGAGTGTCGGAGAGGTGAGCGCTGTCCACCACACCGGTCAGCACGCCGCCGGTCAAGGTTCCGCTGCGGAACAATGGAGAACCTCAGCGAGTTCTGAGTGTCTTTTAAATACAGAGAGAGAGAGACAGAGAGAGAGAGAGAGACAGAGCGAGAGAGAGAGACAGAGCGAGAGAGAGAGACAGCTGAGAGAGAGAGACAGAGCGAGAGAGAGAGAGAGACAGAGAGAGAGAGACAAGAGAGAGAGAGAGACAGAAAGAGAGAGAGACAGAGAGAGAGAGAGACAGAGAGAGAGAGAGACAGAAAGAGAGAGAGACAGAGAGAGAGACAGAGAGAGAGAGAGACAAGAGAGAGAGACAGACAGAAAGAGAGAGAGACAGAGAGAGAGAGAGCTCTGTGTTCAGTAAATGATCAATCATATTGAAGAAAACACAAATTAATCTCTCTCTCACCCTCTCTCACTCCCTCTCTCACTCCCTTGCTCTCATTCTCATTTCTTATCTCATGCACTTGCTCTCTCGCTCGCATCTCTCTCTGTTCCTATCTCTCGCCCTTTCACTTTCTCTCGCTCACATCTCTCACTCTCTCTCTCTCTCTCTTGCACTCACTCTCTCTGTTCTTATCTCTCGCCCATTCACTTTCTCACACCCACTTGCTTTCCCTTATTTGTGCCCTCGTTCTTGTTTTCTTTTTACTTTAATCATCCTCTCTGGCGCTTCCACTCTCAATCAACCTCTCTTTTACTCACTATCTTTTGCACTCTCTCTCTCTCTCTCTCTCTCTCTCTCTCTCTTTTGCTCTCTCTCTCTCTTTTGCTCTCTCTCACCCCCCCCTCTCTCTCTTTCCTCTCAGACCATAATGTAAAGCTTTTTTCTATAAAACACTCGCAGGAGGTGAGTGTTCAGTTCGTTGAGTCCATTCTCAAAATAAACGTCTTAAACATTCATTCATTCATTATCTCCCGCTTATCCTCTATTAGGGTCGTGGTGGGGTTCCCCATGCCCATCCAGGGGAGAACGTCTCGGACGCTGGGCAGATAGACCCAGGACAGGGCGCCAATCCATCGCTGGGCACACACTCACTCACACACACACACTCTATATGGGGCAATTTTTGAGAATTCAATTAACTTGATCCATGTTTTTGGACTGTGGGAGGAAACCGGAGAACCCGGAGGAAACCCACGCAGACACGGGGAGAACATGGAAACTCCACCCAGATGGGGATTCGAACCGGGAATCCCTAGTGCTGAGAGGCGAACGTGCTAAACACTAAGCCACCGTGCCGCCTGTCTTAAACATGAAAGAGCAAAATAAAAATTAAGAAACCCTCGCCTCGTTAAGCGACGCTTCGTTTGTCGTTTGTAATTTGCGAGCCGACTGTGAGGTGAGAATGTGGCTTTCCGTCGCGAGGCTCTCTCTCTTTGAGCCGCGGGGCAGGTGTCGCTCGCTCTCGCAGGGAACTCGTCAAGAGCTCCAATTCTGTGGAGCTGATGGAGCGTGCCGGAGGACCGGTCACAGAAATGGGCGGGGCGGGGGTGGGGGGGTGGCATTAATAGGGTTATAGTTACAGATTTCCCTGTTGATTTCATCAACATTGTTCATTTGTGTCTTTGGTATGTTCTCCACAGTGAGGAACACGTGCACCACTGCAGAGTTCGCCTGCAAGAATGGACAGTGTGTACCCGCCCGCTGGAGGTGTGACGGCGAGCCCGAGTGTCCGGACGGGTCGGACGAGGCCGAGTCTACCTGCAGTAAGTGTGTGTGTGTGTGTGTGTGTGTGTGAGAGAGACTCATCCTCCAGTGTAGCAGCATTAAGCACTAATTACAAACTTAATTAGTGGGCTGCATCCCAAATTGCCTATCTACATAGTAGGCAAATATTGATGGTGGGCGGGGCTTCTTTACATGACATCATTTGGACAACACTTTAATCTGAAGATACTTACACTATAACCCCCTTGGGGCAACGCGGTTGGCTGAGTGTGCAGTGCCACGCCCTGAGCATTTCGATGTTTCCCCCACCGCTCTTAAAGGTTCGGCAGCATAGCGCCGTAAGTCACGCCACTTCTAACCGAACGGAAAAGCGGGCAGCATGCTTCTGATGGTGCGGGTTGCACTCGCCTCACACAGCTCCGGTGAACAGGGGCTCCCCCTGGTGTCTCAGCACGATGGGTCTGTCGATGCCACCCCCCCTCTGTTTGTTTGTCATGCTGCCCTGATTGAGACACAGGTGGGTTTTCAGGCGGTCGCTGCGGCTGCTGTATTAAGTGCTGAAATTGCTGCCGCGTTTAATCGCGGCGCCTTTGCGCCGGTAATCAGAGCCTGATTCCCCCTGACAATCGCAACATGATGGACACTTTGAGAGGCGCTCTCCGGGCTCGTCTCCACCTCGAATGTTTTAATTGGGAGCTCGTTACGGGAGCGCTCTCGCGCGTGGTTGATTTTTGAAGACGTGGCGGTGCAGGAGTTCAGTACAGCTGTGCACTCACCCGAAAAAAAAACATGTACAACTTTTAGGCTTTTGGACATGGGCCGGGGGGGGCAGGTCCGGGTGTGGACGGTATGTAGGTGTGGGTGTAGGTGCGGTGGGGGTTGTCTGGTTTTGTGTGGGGGTCCGAGGTGGCAGGTTCTGTTGGGAAGGGTACGTAGGTGTGGGTCCAGAGGTAGCGGGTTGGGTTGGGTAGCTGGGTTTGGTGGTCCAGCGGGGGAATCTGGCGGTGTGGGGTGGTCCGGGGTGGTATATGTGTGTTGGTCTTGGTGGGTATGCAGGTACATGGCTCCAGGTGGGTACGGTACGTGGGTGGGGGGTCCGGTGGTGCAGGATGGGTTTAATTTCATGCCTCAGTCAGCCGTTTTGGGAGGTAATTTCCCACGAGGCTGCGCTGGCGCCGGTGCCCAGTTGTCCTGTCTCGCCAACAACCCCCCCCCCCCACCACCACCACCACCACCCCCGCCCTGTGCGGGTCTCGCCCAGCTGAAGTCTGATTGCTTTTCCACGGCGTGGCCTTTTAATTTGACTCCCATCAGCCCCGGTTCCTCTCGCTGTCCACCAATCAGCAGCCTGTCTATACAACAGCATTATGTGTGTGTGTGTGTGTGTGTGTGTGTGTGTGTGTGTGTGTGTCTCATAATCATCAGCGTGTCATCGTCAGTCTATTAAAAGTACACTTCATAATAATTCGTTTCTAATTAATTACCAGAACCGGGCTGAATTCTAATAGTGTTCTGCTGATACGCTGAGACTGACCTCCGTGTGGCGCTCCTCCCTGTTAGTGAGATAATTACTCCTCACCGCCGCTCCGTCTCCCGAGCGCTCGTGATTGACTTCCCGTGAATGAGCCGCCGCCGCCGTCCTGCGGGACGGAGTTCAAGGGCCGCGTTCGTCGTCGGCGGAGGCGGGTTTAATTAACCGAGGGCCGAGCGACAGCGCGTCTCCGTCCGCACTCGACACGCGGCGTCCTGCCGGCGTATAATAAGTCCTGCGCGGGAGCGCCCGTCCGGGTTCGAGATGCCCGATCGATTTCGCACCGCTGGTCATGAATAATTTAGCGGCGCGCCCGGCCCGTCTTTGATGTCACCTCCAGAAGTTTGGTTGGAATCATGAGAGGAACTTTTCTAATCCGCGCTGGGCTTCGACTCCCTGATCGCCGGCCTGTGGGGCCTTTCCCGTCACTCCCGGATCGATCTGATTAATGCTCGCCGCGCCGGGGACGAGACGGATCAATCGCCGTGGACTGGCTTTGAGGCCGGCGGTTTAATGTTTGGATTAACCTGCGATTCACCGGGCTGATAAAAAAAAACACTGCAGAACATCAGCGCGGAACCGAAACCCTGACCACTGACGTTCTAAAACCTGACCTTAAACAAGTGACATCACAAAGCCATGACATCACAAAGCCATGACATCACAAAGCCATGACATCACAAAGCCATGACATCAGAGATACGAGCAATGCATGAGGGAGGACGAGAGGACGACATCGTGGATGCCGTGGACCTCTGTAACGTGGGGGATCTCATGGACCTCACTGACATCATTGACCTCACTGACATCATGTACCTCAGTGAGATGGGGGACCTCAGTGACATCATGGACCTCAGTGACGTGAGGGACCACATGGACCTCAGTGGCATCATGGATGTCGTGGACCACAGTAACATGGGGCACCGCATGGACCTCACTGACATCATGGACCTCAGTAACATGGGGGACCTCGAGGACCTCAGTGACATCGGGGACCACATGGACCTCAGTGACATCAAGGACCGCAGTGACATCATTGATGTCGTGGACCTCAGTAACATGGGGGACCTCATGGACCTCACTGACATCATGGACCTCAGTAACATGGGGGACCTCGAGGACCTCTGTGACGTGGGGGACCTCAGTGACATGGGGGACCTCCATGACATGGGGGACCTCAAGGACCTCAGTGACGCGGGGGACCTCATGGACATGGGGGACCTCTGTGTCCTGTTCTTCATAATTTCAAAAGTGAGGACTGTGTTGTAATTAACGTCACTTGACTGAATTTCTGCTGCTGCTTCAGTTTAGTTAATTAATGAAATGAATTTAATGTTTGCACTCGGACTCGACGTGGATGAAGCCATGAAGTCGTAGCCTGAGAGATCTGTGGGATTATGGGATTTCTGTAGCATCAGCAAATCCACTAATGCACTCTAATGTGCACTGTGTCTCACACTCACGGTACGACACACCTCCTCACACACACACACACTGCAGACCCCTCGCCTCCTTTGTTCTGCACCGATCCACCGTTTCTCCCGCGTCTCCTTTTATTAACGTTCTGTTTTCAAACAAATCAATTAGACTACAAACTACACTTACTGATTCTCTCTCTCTCGCTCACACTCTCTCTCTCACACTCTCTCTCGCTCACACTCTCTCTCTTTCTCTCTCACTCTCTCTCTCTCACACGCTCTCTCTCTCACACTCTCTCTCGCTCTTTTTCTCGAGGCTTTTCTTTGCCACAGCTGCACATCAGATCACGTTCTGACGTTCTATCATTTATGTTCCACTCTTAGTTCTGCACACAGTTGGGTGTCGTGGTGGGTTGGGTGCTGTTGGATGGGTGGGGTGGTTGGGTAGTGTGGGGTAGTTGGGGGTCTTGGTGGGATGGTGTGGGGTAGTTATGGTGGGTTGGGTGGGGTGGCTGGATAGTATGGGATGAGTGGATGGTTGGGTGGGGTGGTTGGTGTGGTGTGGGGTAGTTGGGTGGAGAGCTGTGGTGATGCTGAGAGGTGAGGAAACCATGGTCATGTGATCAGGTCTATTTGAAGACGCGTACGCTCACCATCACATCGACTTTCACATCGCTGCATGTTTTTGGAAATCGGTGTTCCGATGAGGAGAACATGCCAAATCACAACCCGGGATTCAAAGGCCGAAGCGACTTCATTTCGTACGTACCCCTGACGGAGGGCGGAGGTGACGGTCTGTTCTCACTCCCGAGCCCTGAGATCGCGGAGGACGTTGGCGCAGAACCGGGATCTGTTTATTCAGCGTTTGACGAGATCGTCGATCATCCGCCTGAATCATTATTTACCCGACGACGACGGCGACGCCTCGGCGCCTCCTCATTACTCCTCCCGGTCGTTGATGGAGCCGCGCCGCAGTCAGCGCACATTCTGCTTATCATAGCTTCGCTCATTAGCGCCGAAGCTGCACGAACACAGTACGTACGGTTCCGCCGTACGTGGAATCAATCACGTTCAGCTGACGGCCGTTAGCCGTCGCGCGCAGTTAGAGGAGCGTCATGAGGCGGGAAGTTCATTAAAAGCTCATTAGCGCTCCGTACAGGTGTCTCTCTCGCCGTGGCTTATTCTAGCCGTATACGTCGTGATAATTGGCCTGCACATGGAGGTGGGAGGAGGACCTAATATCAGCCAGCAGCACTGCACACCGCAGTCAGTTCCACTAAAAGGTCGAGCGGGCGCTGTGCAGTAGGACGTTAACCTGCTGCTGCCCGAGGGCTCGTCTGTTTTTTTTTTTTGTTTTTTGTTTTTTTTTGTATTATTTTGGAGGACAAGGGCTCCCCCCAGTGTCCTGGCTGAATCGGCACAGCAGCATCAGGACCATTCAGTGATCTCATCAGCTCCCGTCATTTAAAATGAAACTGCAGATTGATCGTGAGACGTTAAGACACGTAAAACGTCGGTTCTTTAAAGCGTGTGGTGTACTGATGACGTTCTCCTCTCGTCAGATCAGCAGACGTGTCCTCCTGATAAGTTCGACTGCGGGGCTCCAACCAACAAATGTGTGTCCATGTCGTGGCGCTGCGACGGAGAGACGGACTGCGAGAACGGAGCGGACGAGGAGCACTGTGCTGCAGGTGAGCGGCGGAGAACCGGGTAACAGATCGGAGGACGTGTGAGAGCTGGGATAGGTTCCAGCACCAACACGTCCCAACATGGGATACGTCTGAAATAAATAAGAATGTTTGCCCATTTAACCATCCAGCCACACAGCCATTAACACATCCATCCATAACTGCAGCCATCCACCCACCCACCCATCTATAACCACATCCACCCGTCCATCCATAACCACATCTACCTATAACCACATCCACCTATAACCACATCCACTTATCTATCCATCCATAACCACATCCACCCACCAATAACCACATCCACCCACCCATCCATCTATAACCACATCCACCTATAACCACATCCACTTATCCATCCATCCATAACCACATCAACCCACCCATCCATCCATAACCACATCCACCCACCAATAACCACATCCACCCACCCATCCATCTATAACCACATCCACCTATAACCACATCCACCCATCCAACTATCTATAATCACATCCACCCACCAATAACCACATCCACCCACCCATCCATTCATAAGTTCAAGTTCAAGTTATTTATTTCTAGAGCGCTTTTTACATCAGTACATCGTCACAAAGCAGCTTTACAGAATGAAAAGCCTTTAAACTCCCAAAGAGCAAGCCGAAGCGACAGTGGCAAGAAAAAACTCCCTTTTATGTTGTTATTCAAGGAAGAAACCTTGGGAGGACCAAGACTCAGTGGGGGACTCCTCCTCCTTGAGCGGCCAGGCAGCAACAACAATGTAGGACAGCGAGAGACATTTAACAAATGGAAAAACTAAAAACTAAATTTAACAAATGGAAAAACTAAAAACTAGAAAACTATATGTGAGTCCATTAAGGGGGCGTCCTGCAGGACTGCCAGTCCAATTAATATTCAGGTTGGTCATAACCACATCCAACCACCCACCCACCAATCCACCCATAACTTCAACCATCCACCATTAACCACATACACTATGAGATGTTGTGTTGCCCTAATAGTAGGTAACTATGCAGGCCCCTCCCCACAATGTGGGGTCTGATAACATCACCGCGGCGTGTTTGATTGGCTGAGATTTGATTGGCTGATTGGTGAATTTGTGTCGTGACGTTTCAGAACGTGAGGGTGAATTTGTGTCGTGACTTCGTTGGTTGGCGTTAATGCCGTGTGTTCAGTTAGCGCTGTGTGGAGGTGTAAACAACCCCA
>JAFMOD010000413.1:425422-437519 GCA_019802435.1 Corydoras maculifer | reverse complement strand
TATTTTTTGGTGATAACACGCTCCCTCTTGTGGTCTGTTGCTGTAATGCAGACAGGTATAATGTAATGACTGCTGTTTTAATTAATGAATTTATTTTTGCCCCCTCAGGTTCATGTACTGGTCCGATTGGGGAACGCAGGCGAGGATCGAGAAGGCGGGTCTGAACGGAGTGGACCGTCAGGTGCTGGTGTCGGAGAGAATCGAGTGGCCCAACGGGATCACCCTGGGTAATAAAGTGCTGCCCCGTCAGAAAAATACAGCATTATGTTAGTCATGTGAGTGCGGTTTACGGCATGATGGAACCCCAGATCGCCAAAGAACCCAACTGAATTTAAATAAAGACACATGGAGCGTTGTGTCTACAGCGCTCGGTAGTTGTGGTTCTGTGTTCTGGAGGTGTGTAGTTGTAGAAGACAGAGAGCTCTGTCAGTCTCTGCTTGATGAGCTCTGTGTTCCTGATTAAAAACGCAGGAACGCTACAAGCACGACGGAACGAAACAAAGCAGGACGGGGAGCGAAAACAATAGAACGCGGCTTCCTTTGAACCGTTCAGCTACTTAAAACCGAAGACGTGCAGATTTTATGTTCATTACTGTCGACGAGAACAAAATCCGAAAGGTGTTCAGACGTCTTTTTTTTAAAACTCAGGAACCTTTAGAACGTGAGCTACAGAAGGTTGGTGGACATGTGGGATCGAAGTGTATTGTGTTGTAAGGATTTAGTAACTTCGTTTTTGCTTTACAGACTAACGATTGCAATTGTTTTGCGTTGTGGTTGCCAGATTTGGCCAGCAGGCGTCTGTACTGGGTCGACACCAAGCTCCACCTCATCTCCAGCGTGGACCTCAACGGTGACAACCGCAGGGTCCTGCTCTCCTCCGCAGATCACCTGGGACACCCATTTGCTCTCACTCTGTTTGAGGTGAGCCGTTTGGTTTCCATGGAAACGCCTTTGATCCCTGACACTAATAATACCTTTAAGAACCCGGCGCTCTGACTTTGGCGGGTTGCTATTTGAACAGTGCCGTTACCTGGACTCAATGTGCCGCTACATGAGGTTCCCCATGTTCCTATGAATGGAGAACCCACCATATAGTGTACACTACGGATCTGCATTCTCTGTATGAATGCAGTCAGATTTAATAGCGTTCAGTTGGTTTCAGCGTTATGTGGCGTTGGACACACGGTGGCGCCGGTGTTGATGATTCACCGCCCAATGAGATAGCGACCGACGTCTGGAGATGTTGTTCTCAGTCAGAGGTGCACCTTGGTTTTAGCGATGCGCCAGAAATGTACCTAAACACGCCTTATTTTGAGACGGTGTGGATATATTCGCCTGCAGTGTTGCTATTTAAACGGCGCGGGGTGTAAGATCGGTTTATTGGATGTTTTTTAAGAAGCTGTAGGAGTTCAGGCATTATTGCAAAATAAACCCTGCGTCTCTGAGTCAGGGTTTATTTCATCTTAATGACCTGCTGGCTGTTTGTAATCCCTTAAATAAATGCGTGCACCCTGTTTGCCCCTCTAATGCCCCCCGAATGCCCCGCCTCCCGTTGCTCCAGCCATCATGACTGTAATTTCTACGTGGATCGTCGATTAACAAAGTGATCATCTCACCGGCGCGGCACGCCGTCCTTAACGTCCTCCGATCGTAACGCGCCGCCATTCGGAACCCGGCCCCCGGGCCGCGCCGCTGTGTTCTTTAAATCTCCATCAAGACCCATTAGAGGTAAATACGGCCTGGAAACGGATCATGATAACGACGTGGAGCCCCCATCAGATAACGCGCCCGACCATTTCTACAAAATGACTCCGGGTTCTCCGGCGTTCCGTTCCTGGCAGGTTTTTCCCGTTCGGGGCTTCGGCATGAAGCGCAGAGTATTGCGGGAATAAATCGAACCCAACATAAAGGGGAGGCTTTATTGCCGTTCTATCATCCGAGGGCCTTCGCGCTCGCATATTCAGCCGAGTGATCTCCGAATTCACACCCAGATCTCACCGTCAGCGGCGTGGCTGGCTGCAGCGGGGCGGCGGGGGGGGAGATGGATGAGCGGCGTTTGCCAGCAGTAGCTAAAGACACAAAGCGAATTAAAAATCCTTTAGTGACAGGCGGCGCCGCAGGAGCCGCGAGGGGGGAAGCAGCATGGAGACCATACATCAGCACCGGCCTGTGACGGGACCGTCCATGAAGCCGGTGCAGCCCGGGGGCCGGGGGGCCGAAGCCGGTCCGGGGGAAACGATATGTTGTTTTTTTTTTCTCGTTTTCTGAGAAATGAGGTACTTTGCTCCTCACTGCCCTCGAGACGCTTTCTCAAATAACGCTAAGCCACTTCTCAGCTGGATGCCGGACCTCAGATCAAATACGGTGGAACCTCGGCTTTCCTGGCGGCTCCGAAAATCACTGGAAACTGTGGCGTTTATTTATAGTTATATCTATTTAAATCCAATTAATCAATTCTAATGACAAAATACAAACTGAAAAGGTGTTTAATGGAGAATAAACGGCGTGTTGATATCGACAACAGAACAAAAAAAAAGATAATATAATCAATTATATACATCCGTTATCTTGCCTTTATCCTCTACTAGAGTCTCAGGGGATGGTTCCCCATACCCATCTAAGGAAGAACATTTCAATACACCCAGGACAGGGCACCAATCTATCGCTGGGCATACACACATTCACTCACACAGACACAGTCTATATGGGGCAATTTGGAGAATTCAGTTGACCTTAATCCATGTTTTTGGACTGTGGGAGGAAATCCACGCGGACATGGGGAGAACATGCAAACTCCACCCAGATTGGGATTTGAACCGGGAATCCCCAGCACTAAAAGGAGAACATGCTAAACACTAAGCCACCGTGTCGCCCAATTATATACATATATAATATAACAGTGATGGATTGGCGCCCTGTCCTGGGTGTATCTCCCCAGCGCCCCAAACGTTCTCCCCTGGATGGGCATGGGGAAACCCCCCCCCACCCTAGTAGAGGACATGATGGATGGATGGAAGTTCGACAAACACCAAATTTGGTTATCCAAAGTCAATGGGACAGGGGAGAACAATCTCCCCCCTCTACAAAGAAAAAGGTTCCGGATTCTGAATAAACAGACTCTGAAGTTGTTGGGGGCATCAGTCACTTGTTTCCTGAGATGCACCACCAGAGGAAACTGGGCGCGGTGGTGGTGCAGAGCAGCGCGCCTCGTTCAGAAGAGTGATGATGCCGCCGAAAGCAATTTATAACAACGCAGAAGGTTGGGGGGGGGAAAAAAAAAAAAAAAGCAGGAAATTCTGCACATTTAGTCTGTCTGCGTCGCCGTGATGGATCTCGCTTCCATTTCCTGCGCCACAACCGCGTACCGTACCGTACAGTATACTCCCGCAGTATTGTATCGCGTTTTTAACACGTTTTTAAGTGATCCAGAACCCGTACGTCAGTCTGATCTGTAAGGGCGCGGTAGCTCAGTGGTTTGGGCGTTGGGCTATCAATCTGAAGGTTAGGGGTTCAAACCCCAGGTCCACTGAAGTTACCAGTGTGGGTCCTTGAGCAAGACCCTTAACCCTCTTTGCTCCAGGGATGTTGTGATGAACCCTGTGCTCACTTTGTAAGTCGCTTTGGATAAAAGCGTCCAATAAATGACCAAATGTAATGTAATGTTCCGCAGGACCGGGTTTATTGGACCGATCTGGAGGACGAAGCCATTTACAGCGTCAACCGCCTGACGGGACACGACGTGGCCACGCTGGCGCGGCACCTCAGCAGCCCGCTGGACGTGGTGGTGTTCCATGAGCTGCGGCAGCCCCAAGGTTACAAACCACACCCACACACAGGGGAACCTGTATACCGCTTATACGTTACGTCACCGAGCCGACGGAACGCTGCGTGGACGTGAGCTTCGGGTTCCGTCTCCACCTCGGTTGGTTATTTTCCGCCGTGTGGACACCAATCTTTGTGAGTGTGAGTGCTGAGAACAGGATTTATCGGCCTTAATTAAGAACGTGGGAAGGAACCCACAATCCACCTGTGTGCAGTTTCAGGTGAGAGGATGTAATAAAAACGGCGTCCGCGTCTCGGAACGTCAGCCCTGTGCTCGGGGACTCGGCGTCACCGTGAGGCGACCTGAATTATGAGCTCATAAGGAACATGAGGACTCCGGAGAACCTTCTCCCGTTAGAACGTCATCCGTATTTCTTTCTTTAGTTTAATAATAAAAATTGTGTTAATAAATAACACTAATTAACCGTGATGTAGATCATTAGATCGTTTGTTAGCTCAGACTCTGATTGGCTGAGCCTGTGTCATGAGTCTTCGGTCTCCGCAGCGCATTCACTTCAAAAGCAATCACAGCGGCTGCGCAACAAAAAAAAAAGAGAGGCTTCGTTGTTAGAGCACTTTATAAGAGTCTCGGTCTTAGACGGAGAACCGAAAGTATAATTTACTGAAACGTTCTGCACCGAGAGCGTACGGTTCACATATACACCTTCATACGCTCTGCGCTTTTAGACTTCTACGTCCTCAGAGCTCTATTTTAGCAAACGTTAGGCGAGTCGTCAACCATGCAGCATGATTAATAATTAATTTTATTTTTTTTTTAAAACTGCATTAATGTTCTATATGTTCTGCGTGTTTCTACTATTTTCATGTTATACTGTTTTGTTTGTTTTGTAAAGCGTCTTTGAGGTCCCTGAAAGCGCTATATAAATAAAATATATTATTATTATTATTGTTATTCATTCATTCATTATCTCCCACTTTATCCTCTATTAGGGTTGCGGTGGGGTTCCCCATGCCCATCCAGGGGAGAGCGTCTAGGGCGCTGGGCAGATACACCCAGGACAGGACGCCAATCTATCGCTGGGCACACACTCACTCACACACACACACTCTATATGGAGCAATTTGGAGAACTCAATTGACTTGATCCATGTTTTTAGACTGTGGGAGGAAACCGGAGAACCCGGAGGAAACCCACGCGGACACGGGGAGAACGTGGAAACTTCACCCAGATGGGGATTCGAACCGGGAATCCCTAGTGCTGAGAGGAGAACATGCTAAACACTAAGCCACCGTGCCGCCCTATTATTGTTATTATTATTATTATTATTATTATTATTATTTATGGCGTGCACTATCCATCCGTCCAGGGTCGCGGTGGGTTCCCCATGCTCATCCAGGGGAGACAGTTTCAGGCGCTTGGCAGATACACCCAGGACAGGGGGGCAATCTATCACTGGACACACACTCACTCACACAGACACACACACTCTATATGGGGCAATTTGGAGAATTCAATTGACTTGATCCATGTTTTTGGACTGTGGGAGGAAACCGGAGAACCTGGAGGAAACCCACGTGGACATGGGGAGAACATGCAAACTCCACCCAGATTGGGATTCGAACCGGCAATCCCCAGCGATGAGAGGAGAACGGGGCGTGCACTAATATAATTAAATTATTAATGGGTGTGTTTTGAGCGCAACGTGCAATAAACCAATCAGCGTGTCATGTGCCGTTCTCTTTAAGAACCTGGTGGCACTCTGACTTTGGTGTGTTGCCATTTGAGCGGTGCAGTACTGGGATGATGTGAGTGTGAATGGAGAAGCATTCACATGGACGGAGTGTACAATGGAACCCTCAGTCTTTGAGTTCCTTAGTTACAGGAACCCTGAATTTTGTCCGATTTGTCCCCTCAGCTCCAGACAGCTGTAATCTTGGGACGCTACCCAACGGCGGCTGCGAGTACCTGTGTCTCCGGGCGCCCCAGATCACAGAGCACTCGCCCAAATACACATGCGCCTGCCCTGATGATGCCGAGCTGGGTCCCGACATGCGCCGCTGTGTAGGTGGTAAGACCCGACACTCATGGCTTTATCCGGTTACCGTGGCGTTTAGAACCAAACCCAATCTGCACCTCGAATCTGTCCGAACGGCTTCTCTCTCCGTTTAACGCAGTGTCCAGGACGACCACCACATCCACCACACCTTCCTCACCGCCCTCAACCACGGCGGCATCTACAGCTTCCCCAACTACGGAACCTCCTCCGACGCCATCCGTCACTCCAGCTGCCACGTCAGCCCCGAGTACAACCTCCACCGCTGCGACCACCACACCCGTCGCAAGCGCACACACACCCACGCGCGCATCCAGTCCCACGACTCCGTCTTTGACCGTGGCACCTTCCGTTACGGGGTACTGGACCACCTCCACCTCCACTTCCAGCAGGGCCAACGCCCGCACCTCGACCCCGAGCCAGCACTCCAGCTCCACCCCCCAAACGACGGAGAGTGGGGAGGCCTACAGAACCGCAGCGTTCACTCAAAAAGGCGGCGGCAGCGGCAGGAACTCCAACCTCTCACACCATGGTAAGTGACGGCGTGTCGACGCAGTCCACTCGGTGAGACGTTCCTCGAACCTCCACCTCATGCTGCGAGATCGATATGAATGTGGGACCATGCGGCACCGAGTCGGCGGCGTGGGAAGCGTGATGCGTGTAAGAGAATTTGCTCGCGAAGCGGCGCGGCGCCACTTGGGAGTGATGGATTAGGCCGCGGTTCCAGCCCTGGGTTGCAACTTTGCTTTTTTTTTTTTTTTTTCGCCGAATTAGAGCAGGCGCTGGAGAGGAAGAGGCAGCCAGGCTTGACTGATGAACAGCGCCCCGGGTTCCGTTCCTCTCTCTTCCCGTTATCACTCTTCAAACCCAACCATTCTTTAGTAAGTGGGTAACTTGTCTGGCTGCACTAATGCCCGGGAATTGGTTTACTCCATGGCACAAGAGTGACGGCTTGCTGCGATTCGGGAGGCAGAGGCGCAGAATGGAAGCGTGGTCATGTGACACGTTATGGACATCGTGTCTTTTTTAACGTTGATCAGCTTTGCATTATCCATCCATCCATTATAATCCGCTTTATTCTCTACTAGCGTCGTGGGGGGGGGGTTCCTCATGCCCATCCAGGGAAGAACGTTTTGGGTGTTGGGCAGATACACCCAGGACAGGGGGGCAATCTATCACTGGGCACACACTCACTCATACACACACACCATATGGGGCAATTTGGAGAACTCAATTGACCTTGATCCATGTTTTTTGAACTGTGAGAGGAAACCGGAGAACCCGGAGGAAACCCACGCGGACACGGGGAGGACATGGAAACTCCACCCAGATTGGGATTCGAACCGGGAATCCCTAGTGCTGAGAGGAGAACATGCGAAACACTAAGCCACCGTGCCGCACCCAGCTTTGCATTAATTATTAAGAATTAATATTCCACAGAGGTGAAAGTCGAGCCAGCCTCCATGACGACGACCTTTTGTGCGCGGAACTGAACGAAAGACATGAGTTAAAGCTCGTAAACATGCCGCGGCGGCGGGCGGAGATCGAAGGCGCGATTGAAACATCCATCCGTTTAATGGTTTAATGCTCTGTGTATCTTCTCTAATAAGCCGCCGTGCGCTCGGCCTCCATCTGATCTGCATGCGCGTCGCGTCCCCTCCGCTGCCGTTCGTCTCCGGGCTCCGGGCTCCGGCTCCATTATCTGACACTAATTGCACTTTAGCTGAATGTGCTAATTGTAAGATAGAGATCAGTGTTTCTTTCTAAATGGCGGTCCCTGCCCACGAACGACGACGCTGGAAGAGTGCGGCAGAAAGAGAGGCAATGCATTGTGGGTCTGTTGGTTGGGCTTGTTGACTCCTAAGCTGGCTGCTGATTCCACATCCAATACGTGATGTCATATTCCACTTGGCCTATCCCGGTGCAGCTGTGTTTTTGTTTCAGTAGGTAAAAGGTTTTAATCCGGTTCTTGACCAGCTGTAAGGAACTGAGCGTTTCTCTCGTCTTCACACCTTTATTTTGTGACTGTGGATGAGACGATGACAGATTTGGATGGTACGATTATTATCTAAAAAATAATCACGATTATATATATATATATTTTTTAAAAGTCAACTGCCACTAAAAATATATTGTTACAAATATTTTTTTTATGTTTAATATTTTTATGGGGCGGCACGGTGGCTTAGTGGTTAGCACATTCGCCTCTCAGCGCTAGGGATTCCCGGTTCGAATCCCCATCTGGGTGGAGTTTCCATGTTCTCCCCGTGTCTGCGTGGGTTTCCTCCGGGTTCTCCGGTTTCCTCCCACAGTCCAAAAACATGGATCAAGTTAATTGAATTCTCAAAATTGCCCCATTTGGAGTGTGTCTGTGTGAGTGAGTGTGTGCCCAGCGATGGATTGGCGCCCTGTCCTGGGTCTATCTGCCCAGCGCCCGAGACGTTCTCCCCTGGATAGGCATGGGGAACCCCACGGCGACCCGAATAGAGGATAAGCGGGAGATAATGAATGAATGAATGAATATTTTTATGTTCATTTAAAAGAAAGCTAGTTCTCCATAAGGAAACAAACAAGTGTGCCGCAAGTGGAACTTTACTTTTTATTTCCGATAAAATTTTCGCCACTTGGTATGAACGTTTTTTTCTTATAAATGTCATTGTGACACTTTTAAGTCAATCTTACGATAAATTTATTGTAGCATTTACAATCGCGATGAATTGCAAAAAAAGATGAATCGTCTCATCCCTAGCTGTAAGTCGACTCCCACTAAATCTGCCACCGCTCCGGTTCGCTCACCACCACATTCAACATACTTCAACTTACTCTTTAGGATCCTGTGGAGGTTTATATATGCTTTACTAACCCCAATAAGCACCTCAATGCATTTCACCATCACATTGTTCGAGCATCAACACCAGTGATTGATGGAGAGAGTGTTTAGTGCAATTGTGCACAACAAAAACGTATATTTTGGTGCTTGTTTTTTCTTTTCACTCAGTTAATTATATAGTGTTTAAAAAAATAAGGACCGCCAATAAGCGACCAATACACCGTTTACATCACTGTTTTTTTTTTATATATATGTGTATATATGTATATATATATGTGTGTGTGTGTGTGTGTGTGTGTGTGTGTGTGTGTGTGTGTGTGTGTGTGTGTGTGTGTGTGTGTGTTTACATACACACCTTCATTTCAGCTGTCAAGCTTTTAAGGAAAAATTCCAAACCTGAAATTAAAATTCAGCTCTGCTCCATGTGGTATATTATTATGGGGTGTATAATTGGAGTAATCATTCCTTTTTCAGGTGATGTATTCAGTGTGGGCTAAGAACCCACTTTGGAAACGTTTTAAGTGTAAATGAAATTGCCCGTCCATCTCCGAGATCTCCACTCTGACCTGCCAGCTTTACTTCACGACCCTGTTTTTAAGTTCCGTGTTCTTCTTCAACATTGGCATCCTCACTCTCGTTCTCTCTTCTGTCTGCAGCAGCGAGCGATCACTTCTTGTTGGGGAATAACATCACTGTGGCCGTCCTGGGCGTCGTCATCCCGATCGGTAGGTTTCTCTTGTGTACATGTTAAGCTCCCCTTCGCATGTGGTCCAGCTTTGCACCTGCGTAACGTCTTACTTTGCTCTTTGAAGTGTGTGAGGTGCATGTCCTTTGATGTTCAGGTGTAGATAGTCGTGCACGCCGAGCCGCGGCAGGTTCTCTAATCCATGCAGAGTTCATTATCGTTATCAGAATCATCAGGAAGCTTCATAAGCTTCAGACAAACAGCCACATAATGAACCATGAAGCATTGATCTCTGCAGAGACTCTAGAACATGATGAAGCTGTTCTTTTGTGTGTATACTTCTTTAACAGCACTGGAACCTTAACCCTTTAATAGCTGCGGTATTTTATTTTTTTTCAGTTTGCAGTTTGCGTTCATGATTGAGGTTAAGGTTAAGATGAACCTCGTCTTTGCTGTTTAAACCGATCTTATCTTTAAGTGCTTGAGCTTCTCGCGTCTCATTATCATCAGCACTCACGGCTGCAGAACGGTAATTAAGACAGACGTTACTCTCTGGATCCACTCTGCAGGTTTCCTCTGCATAATAAAGACACTAGATGGTGAAAGATCAATGATTTTAATGGTTCTTGCACAGGTTTAGAACCGAGAACGAGGTTGGCACATGCAGCTATGCCAGGCAAGATGATTGATGGCATCATTTTTGTGTGTGGTTGAGTTTGGGTTCGGCACCACTGGCTCTGAGGACGTCCTGGTTCTGGTTTTAGGAGTTTGGAGATCATTTAAAATTGCGGATTTTGGCATAAACACTAGCAGAGGTTTGGCAGGTTCTCCTATATGCCCCATAGTTGTTGCACAAAGCGAGGAGCCAGTGGTGCCAAACCCGTTGCCTGCGGCCGTCCGTGAATCTTGTCATGAAGCCCTGCTCCCTGTCTTCTGGCCGTTAACACCCCCGTCGTGTGTCGGCTGTGTGTTAAACACATGCAGTTCCTATCCTTGCCACAGTGGTCCTCAGTCTGCTCTGCACGGGAGGCTACCTGGTCTGGCGCAACTGGCGGCGACGTAACACCAAGAGCATGAACTTCGACAACCCGGTGTACCGCAAGACCACGGAGGACGACGACGACGAGATTCACATCGGCCACACGGAGGAGATCGGCCACATCTACCCCGCCGTGAGTGGCAGCACCATGCAGCCGTACCTCGCCATCCCGCTAGGGGGCGGCATCCCAGACCCGGCCGCTCACTGGTACTCCGGCGCACCTGTCCTGACCAGCGCGAAGTGAAAGAGTAGGAGTGCACTGTCGATGGTGAAAACGAGGCGGGGCTGGGCGACCAGACGCCCGGCACACGATGATGTCAGAGGAGACGATGCTGCAGTACCTCCTCACGGTTCCGCACATTTTCATACTCATTCCAACATCACACACAATCCACAAAGCATCCTCCAGTCAACATTTTCATTTTGGTTGTTTGGAAGGCGTCTAAAAAAACAGCTGCGTTAGTGTGGCGTTAGTTCCTGTTTAGTTCCTGCCCAGGCGAGTTCTGATGCTGAGAAACACACGGTCCTTACCCTAACCCATGTGTTTACATGTGCAAAACAAACCTAAATATTATATTTGATTGATTTCAGCAGCATTAAAGTCTTGTTCAGTAGCTGCGTTTAAATCCGCAGGTCGATGTAGTGCAGAGGTTTTCCTGTGGTTTGCGCGCCCCTAGTGGAACACGAGAGAATTGCAGGAGCGCAAGTGACAGGAAAGATAGAAAACAGCAGCAATATTTACATTTTAAAAAATTATTAGATTATCTGAAATGAAAATTGTTTTATATTATTTGCAATTAAAAAAAAAAAGATAATGAAGGAACATTAAACAGAAAAGCAAACAAACTAAGAAAGGACTGGAAAGGGTTTTTGAGATGCGGATATTTGGACTAAATTGGGAGGGAGAACATGCTCATATGCGCTGAATAGAAACACGCTCATACTGGCTGCTTTTATTTTTGGAGAAGAACGTTTGAATTCGTCTGCTGTGGAGGATGTGTAGGAATCTCGAATTTACAGTGAATTTGACCCTGAAACCTGCGTTGATTTTAAACCACGTTAGTGACTCTGTGATTAGTAGGTGTGCGTCACGCTCCCCAAACATTTCCGAGAACGTTCTTCTGGTCGACATGTTTGTGTTTAATAGCCCGAATTTAGTGAGGGTTTGATTCAGAGGGATTTATATCGTGTGACTGAGCTGGAATCAGTAATGAGCACCTTAAACTCCAGGACAATCGTTTAGTGACCTCACGCCCCGCTGTGGAACTCCATGTGATTTATTTAGTTTATTGTTTGTCTTTAATTATTTAGTGTTACTGATGCGGAAGTGAGCACACACACACATACACACACACACACTCTGTGCAAAAGTCTAAAGCACCTGAGAACATTTAAAACAGCAGCGGGTTTGTTTTTATTAACGACAGAAAAAAATACAACAAATTCAACAAAACGTCATAAGATCTTATTTTGACAAAATGATGTGATTTCTCTTCAGCCAATGAGCACAGTGTTGCTGCAGTGACCTCATAAAACCAGAACATGAACTGTTTGATTCAATCGCCACTAACAAAATCACTTTACTAGGACAAGTTTATTTAGTTACTAGTCCCTTATCGATTCAGGCTTGTGATAACTAAATGTGTAACGTGTATGTGTGTGTGTGTGTGTGTGTGTGTGTATATATATATATATATATATATATA
>JAFMOD010000413.1:355370-421249 GCA_019802435.1 Corydoras maculifer | reverse complement strand
GAGAGAAAGAGAGAGAGTGTATGGGCTTAATTCATTGAATTCTGCATACTGCCACCTTGTGGAAACATCATAACTTACATTAGACGCTTGTTTGAAGTTTCTTGCTTTGGATGTTCTGATGTTCTGACTTTAGTCATCTGGGCTACATCATAACACGTTTCCTTTCAAAGCTACTCTGTTGATTTCACCTGTCGGTGCTGGATGCGTCTTAGTCTTCATCAAAGCGATAAAGCTGTCTTAGGCCTATCCCGTCCACAGATGCAGCTCTTTCATAAAAGTCTTTTGTGATAATCCGCCGTCCGCTTTAATAAGCACAGGACCCCGGAGGGGGACTCCGTACTCCACCCGGTTCTCCCTCCATCAGTTCTTTCTGGTGCTTTTCCATTGTCACCGTTCTTCATGACATCATCACGTCATCGCATCCCTCACGCCTTAACCCTCGCTTTTTAACCCCATTCCGCCTCCACCCATCCCAAACAGCATGTTGTTTCTGAAAGGGCTAACCTCCTCCATTCCATGGAGAGCACACAGGACCAGCCGGGCCGACGAGTCGGACCCGCTTCCAAACCTGACCCCCGGTGCTCCGGGACACGGCCTCACTGTTCCCCCTCGTGCCGTGGAGATCTCCAGCGACGTCCCGGCTCATCTCCAGACGTACGGAATCAGGCAGCGGGACGCGGCGCTCGTAACGCGTCCATCCCACGGCGGGACGGGACCTTCGTTTTTCTACACCGTGCGTCGCACAAGCTCCTGGAGGCGCCGCCTTCTGCACTGTGTACATGATCCTGAGGGGGGGGGGGGATGGAGATCTGTAAATAGGGTTTCATACGGCGAACCTTTTTTTTTTTTTTTTTTTAAGATAATGTTCTAAAACCTTTGTGTAAACAGACGTCTATATTAGTCTCCCGGCGCGGTGGCGGCGGCGGGCATGTCCTCCCCGTACGGAGCGGTTTGTACGACGGTGCGCCGGATTTCTTTACTACCTGATTGTAACTAAACATTAATCAGCCAAAGTGGTTTCCTCTTTCCGTCAGAGCGTCTGCTTTCATTTAATCAGCTTTTTAATCGGGATAGGCATTCGTGGTGTATTTAATTCTATTTGAATCGTTTCCGTTGTACGTTCAAAGAGGTTTATTCTTTTTCTTTTATTTATTGGTGCCTTGTTTATCTTCGACGCGTTACGATGATTTCAGCCTTCGGTTGATCACGCCCGACCCTCACACGCGACGTCTGAACCGTACGCCTCCCTCACGTTTCTATGGAAATCAAGCTGTTGGTAAATATCTCTATATATTGGTATATTAAACTGTTTTTAAAAAGTGGATGGGAATGTTCTCTCTCGTCTTTCGGAGACGTGCGGCGAAGGGACACGTCGGGGCAAATGACATGTAATAATCATTTAAACGAGGCCGGTCAATGTGAACGAGCAACAAGATCGGAGCAGAAGACTGTATACCTCAGCACCACCACCACCACCCCTTCCACCACCGTGTGTTGTGTCTGGCTCTCCAGAGATCCCCCCCCTCCACACACCTCCCCACTAATTAGCTTAATATCTCGTTTCGGTGGAAGCTCGAGCTGAATGAGCAGGAAAACCCCAGAGGTCTCCGGCTCATGTCGGATGGGCGATGACATTTACGAGGTTGCCATGGCACCAACGGAGGGTTTGGAGGTGGGGTGTGTGTGTGGGGGGGGTGTCGCCCCTTTGTTCAGCCCTCGATTTTTTTCCTACCCTTTGTGCATGAGACGAGCGGGTCAATGTGACGAGAGAAAGGACATTGATTGGCCGCCGCGCCGTCACCTCAGGGGCGGAGGTGGTATTTATGGCGTTTACAGAAGGCGGGGTTTGGGGGTCAAACGCAGGAGAATGGGGTGGATGTGTTCAAGGTGGAGAGCTGCTCATCATCAAACATCAAGATGGTATGGGGGCAAAAGTGTTGGGACATCCCTCTGTGTCAGAGGGTTGCTACACGATTTGGGGGCGTTGAGCTAAAGGAGCTCGTGTGAGATCAGACGTTGGATGAAGTTAAGGTCCAGACTTGGCGTGGGCCAATCATGTTCTTTCAAGAGAGACAGGCACCTGTTGCTCCTGGGTGGACTGCTACACCCTTGCTCCACCCACTCCACACTCTGTTGCTCTTCATGGAGCAGTTGTGGATCAGCTGAAGAGGCTTTACTTTGGTTGATGAGAGCCCTGCTGTCTGATGTGGTCCGATCTGCAGGAACGTGGGCGTGACCCATTCGGTTCAACCACGCAGATCATTTGCAGAGCCTGAAAGCACCAACAGGTGGCACCATGCTGCAGCAGAAACCTCTGTTTGTTGGGAACCACAGAGTAAAGATGGATGGAGAACCTTTTATCTCTGTCAACACATGGAGAACACATTGTGAGGTCTCCTAACAGATGTTCAATTTGCTTCCAATGTTCATTCATTCGTTCATTATCTTCCGCTTTGTCCTCTATTAGGGTCGCGGTGGGGTTCCCCATGCCCATCCAGGGGAGAACGTTTTGGGCGCTGGGCAGGTAGACCCAGGACAGGAGGTCAATCCATCGCTGGGCACACACTCACTCACACAAACACACTACATGGGGCAATTTAAGGAACTCAATTGACTTGAGCCATGTTTTTTGACTGTGGGAGGAAACCGGAGAACCCGGCGGAAACCCACGCCGACACGGGGAGGACATGGAAACCCCCAGATGGGGATTCGAACCGGGCTTTTATTAGAACGTTCCTGTAAGAAGATACTCAAACAACCGGGCCGAACCGAACTGGACCAGAACGTATAGACATACCAAAAAAATTATATTTTTTATAATAAAAATTATTTATCTTTTTTTAACACGTCAATGTCGATTGATTCTGATACTTTGTTTCGAAGGTAAGTTTGTTCTCCAAACATTTCACAGTAACGTCTTTAACATTCACCGCACTGCGCCGCGTGTTGTCGACGCTCCGATTATGATTTGTCTTAGGCGTCTGAGAGATAAAGATAACCGGAAAGCATCATGGGATTTTAAGGCGGTAATCCGATCACTATGCTCAGAGACGCGATGATCCATGACGAACATCTGCCACGTCAAAAAGGTCGGTGCAATTTACAAATCTCACACACATACGGTCATGCACCACAACACGCGGAGTACACATTACTCCAGGTTCTATTTGCGTGGTGGATCAATCGGCGCACTGCCGTGAAACGTGAGTGTGCTGGTGGTGTCCTGGTGGATGTGTGTGGAGACGCACCAGTGCTGCCAGGTTTTTAACACTGCAGGTTTAATCAGATTAATGCGTACGCCTGTTCACGGTGTTGAACTTCAGCATGGTGGTGCGCGCAGCTCAGTCATCAGTCCTCACAGCATGTATAAGAATAAGAACTTTATTCAGCTAAAAGTGTCCACACATCAAAGAAACGGGTGATACAGGTACAAAAAAACTATTTAACATGCAATCATTTAGTGAGGATTCAGGAAAACAAGATAAAGGGTGAATATTTACACTGGACATTAGAGGACGCGCCGGGGTCACGGACTGATATGAATCCAGCAGATCTGATCTGATCCAACGATCCATTTACGGTGCACCACCATGAATCGGATATGTATCGGATTCAGGATCACAGAGTGAGTTTCAAAAGATCGGACCGAACCAATAACTGTTGTCCCAAGCTGCCCAGGTCAATCGACCAAATGTATTAGGACAGCCATAGTATTAACATCACATTTGGAGTTGGTTCCCCCTCTGCAGATTTTTAAGTTTCTTTAAAGAATCTACGAGGTCAGACACTGATGTTGAGGGAGAGGACCTGGCTCACTGTCTCAACGTTTATATGGACTTTATATGTCCAGCTGATTTCCCCATTTCCAGTATTTTCTCCTCCACGCAGGTCATCGTGGTTGGATGGAGGAACTGGTTTGGTCCCATTTCTCTGACGCAGGAGGGTATTTTAATCTGAGAAAAGCCAGTTTATGTAAAACCCTCTATAGAAAACCATGAATTCAGCCACAGAACCAATCATAAGGTCAGATAACAATCAGGTCTTAGGGTGTCTGATCTCACAAATCCTCTCTAAAGTCGCCTTAACGCCCTTTAGATAATATTTAGTTTTTTTTTTTTTTTTTTTAGATGATGCTGGTAGAGTACGGTCCAGTACCGAAAGCCAGGACTGGTTCAGTGAGCCCGACGCTTCCCTAGAACATTAACGAAACACGCAACCGTTCCTTCAAACCAACGTGTAATTACACTACGATCTACAGCGAAGAACGAACCGATAGTGTCGACACGATACGCCAAAAGTACAAGAAATAAATATTCAGTCTAAAGCTGCGCTCAACTGTGACCGTATACAAAATATAAATAGCTATCAAATACAAAAATAAGTACAAATTTCCTCACAGAGATTTGGGGGGGGGGGGGTGTTTAAAAGGCTGGCGGCTTCTCGGGGAACGCATCCCGTGGTCCGATACAACGTGTAGGCAGAACGTATGTGAGCGCCACCGTCTGAGTCGCGTGGTTCAGAACGACATCCATACGACCTCGGAGAACGAATCGAAACGATCGTTTCCTCTGAATATTAAAGTTAAATGCAGAACGTGGCATTTTAAAATGTTACCATTTGGAAACAAGAACGCGTTTAAACATCGGGGTCTGAACATCATGTGATCTTAAATTTCAAGCGCTCAGGTTGTAAAACTTGTGTGACTACACCACCACCACCACCACCACGTTTTAAAGCTGGTCTTGGACTTTTTGTAAATAAAAGTCACTATAAATCTTACATTCGGCAGAACCGAAACCGAGCGTTACAGACGTTTCGGTGCTAATCTGTAACTCTGGAATCGGGAGCTTTGGGTTGTTTTTAACGTTTGCTGCTTTGGAATTGGAATTTTACTCGGATTAGACAGTAAAGCGACTGGATCGAGGTGAATCCCTGAAGTCGAGCGGTGTGTATGCCAGTGTGTGGCGATTAAACTGCCGCTGATGTCAGAAACTCCACCTCAGTCTTCTGCTTTTTCAGTGGTCTCTCTGGAACCTCCTCCTCCTCCTCCTCCAGCTGTCTGAAGGGCCTCTGAACGGCCTCTGTGCTCGCGCTGCTGCGATTGGAGCTGGAACGAAGCAGGACTCCGCGAGAGCTGGGACAGGAACCTGGATGGAGATTAGGGTTATTTTTTTATTACTGAGAAACCAGCTACACGTGGACATGTTCTGGAGCTACGACACTGGTGGAGATTCATTGTGATGAGGACTTCAGACATTTATACACCTCTCTCACTCCTCTCTTCATCTGCGCCTCTTTATCACAAGGTCATATTAAAAGTGTTTCAGTCCCTTTATAAATAAGTTGTGTGTAATATGAATACATTTACATTCAGTCATTCAGAAGATGCTTTTATCCAAAGCGACATACAAATGCGAACATCACAAGTCAGAAGTTATATAGAAAACCAGCTACACTGTAAATTCATCAAACCTGATTGTTATTTGATACTGCGCCCCCCCCCCCCCTTTTTTTTTCTACAATAGGTATTTGTTAAAGAGATGCATCTTCAAGTTTCTTAAAACTGCTCAGTGATTCTGCCTTACGGACCAAGTTGGGAAGATCGTTCCACTATTTTGCAGTGGTGAACGCCACGGAGTGAGAGTTAGCGCCTCGGTGATGTGGAACCACCAGGGGGCGAACATCACTGGAGCGAAGTGAACAAGTGAAGGTGAGAGGGGGAAGATCCAGAAATAGTTCTGTAGGCCAGAGTCAGTGACTTGTACTGAATTTAGCAGCTACAGGGAGCCAATGGAGGGATATGAGTGATGGAGTGACTGCAGAGTTTTGAATTAGTTGAAGAATAAACTCAGAAGCTCTTACCGTTGTGCGCTGTGCTCCCGCTCTCACCCATCAGCCGCTCCATAGACTCTCTGTAGATGGAGAATAATGACGGCACAGTTGCGGAATACACAGAGGGAACATAAAGCTGATAGAGCGCAGCCATAACACACTTACGTGTCAGCATGATGGAGGCTGGGTTTTCTTCTCCACAACTTCATCTGCTGGACACAAGAGAGATTACATCATTTATACTGCTATAACACATCATCAATAACAATAATGAGTCTATAAACTCAAACCTTGTCCTCTGGTGCTGCATCACTTCCATTAGCTTCATCTGCACAATCAGAGTCATGTTCCTCCTCCGTCCAAACTGACGGAACCTCTGAATAACATTTCAGCGAACAGTTATCATCAGACACACATCCTCTGTAGAGATCGTAATAAACATTTCTGCACTTTTATTTTTATAAACGTTTCCGATCATCAGAAAACATACCAAAGGAGACGAGGGTAGGGGTTACAGCATCTTAAAACAGGACATGCCTACCTTTAGGAGGACAGGTGCTGTCCTTCAGACTCTTCAGCGCTTCGTCTTTGTTGAAATTGCACTTTACCAACTCGAACAAAGCCTGTGATTAAAGACGACAAGATGAGCGCCGTGTGTTCCACGACATCAGAACCGCACGTCCATCAGAGGGCAGGTTACCTGCTCGTTGTCTTTAATGAAGGACCTTGTTGGTACCACCGTCATTCGTGTCTCAGCTCCAGACTCATCATCTCCATTCTCCTCTCCAGTACGTTTAGACGCTTGGGTCAAAAACTCCTCCACCTCGTCCTCAGGAAGCAGCTCCGGATTCCACAAGAGCTGATCCTCATTCTCATATGCTGTTAGGACGTGCAGAAAGCAACGTTAAGATTGTTTCTTTTAAATTCTCCAATAAGCTGGCGACGGTCCAAAAAAAAACAAACAAACCTGCTGCTCAGAACCTTTATCTTTAAAGTAAAATAAAGACAAATCACACTATGTTTAGCAGACATGATGGTGGTGTAAGCCCTAACGCAGTCCTGTAAAGCGTTTCTGTAATAAAAACCGGATATAAGCCCGAGTATTACATTTCTGGCTTACCTTTCTCATCTTCTTCATATTTGCAGAGCCCTGCGGGTGTCTCAGCCTGGTACATCGGTCCAACCTTAACTTCCTGCTCATCCCAAAAATAACTTTCGTTATTGAAAAATAACTGAACTATTTATAAATACAAAAAGATTCAAAGCACCCACTTTTAAAACGTTACCTTCTTCCACTCCTCAGAGGGAACGTAGTCCTCATCCTCCGACTCATCAGCATCGTTTCCTGTCAGGGACACAGTTCAGAGTGAGACAGCAAGTTACAAACAGTTACCCTAAAAAATTTTAAATGCAGGGGGGGGGGGGGGGGGGGGGGGGGGGGGGGGGGGGGGGGGGGGGGGGGGGGGGGGGGGGGGGGGGGGGGGGGGGGGGGGGGGGGGGGGGGGGGGGGGGGGTATATATATATATATATATATATATATATATATATATATATATATATATATATATATATATATATATACCATAGAAGTAGCTGCTGGGTTCAGAACACAGAAGCTGAGTGGTGCCCCGTGTTCTCTTAAAGTTTGCAGACTCCTCACTGGATGATGGATGGTCTTCCTCCTGATCACATGACTCCCCTCCACCATCCTCCTGACAAGAACACAGAAGAGTGAACAGAGCCCAAAGTTTGATAGAACATAAATCACTTTTTCTTTTTTTTTTATATTTTTTTTATTAACCTTTGTTTTTCCTTTGACGTCGCCGCTATGCTCGTCCTCTAAAACATCCGGTTCCTCGATTCCTTCATCTTCTTCCTCTGCAGACTCTGCCGCACCGTAACCGTACATCTTCAGCAGCTCGTGGAGAGGCATCTCTCCTTCCTTTCACCAAATGCATGTGATGCATCAGATTACATGTGATTGGACAGGCGAGTGTCATCCGAGGTGCATGCACTTTGACGCAAATTTATATAAACTGACCCGAGTGAGATCGTCTATCTCACTGTTGAAGTTGGTCTCTCCCTGCAGTTTCTCCTCTTCCTCCATCGTCTGCTCATCATCAAAGTCGTGGACCAGCATGTCGGCAGAGGGCTCGAAATCCTTATCCTCATCCTGCACAACTACAGCATGATTGTAATGAGGAAACAGTTCATTGCATGGTGGACAGAAGTACCTTAATAACATTCATAATTTTCCACTTTATCCTATATTAGGGTCGCGGGGAGGGGGAGGGGGTGCTCCCAATGCCCATCCAGGGGAGAACGTTTCGGGCGCTGGGCAGATACACCCAGGACTGGGCCCCAATCTATCGCTGGGCACACACAGACATGCACACAAACACACTCTACATGGGGCAATTTGGAGAACTCAATTGACTTGATCCATGTTTTTGGACTGTGGGAGGAAACCAGAGAACCCGGAGGAAACACACGTGGACATGGGGAGACCATGGAAACTCCACCCAGAAGCCACCGTGCCACACCTTAATAACATGTTTTTTTATATTTTAATCTAAATGTAAATAGACATTTGTAGGAAAATAAGCGTTTTAAGGAAAAGTTATGTCCTAGAAACATTATATTTTGTACAATATCAAATTACAATATAAAAAAACCTCTTCTGCAATTAAGTGTTGAATTAGTAAAAAGATCAAGACCTTCATTAAGCAAAACTTACAATTTAAACTTTATTACTAAGCAAAACTAAAAACAGGTTTATTTTAAACATTTGTTTTGGGTGAAACCTCGGAAGGTCTGGCGCACCCTCTTGTGGCCAAACAGCGGCATTGACGGGGACTTACAAAGTAAAGAATTACAGATTACAGGGCTACAGTTTATAATTGTAGGACTACAAAGTACAAATAATTAATAAAGCTGATTACCTTGAGGTCCTGCTCCACTTACAGAAAGCTGAAAAAATAATAAGAATAATTAAAAATCTATTCAATTCCAATAATCTCCATAAATAGGCGACGAAATCATTGTGTCGCGTTCCAAACGGCGTCCTTGTCCCTACAAAAGCGCACTCCCTAGAATAAACCGGGTGCACTTCACAGAGCTCTGCGAGCGGTTTGGGAGCCAACCCCCAACACGAACTCAGTGTAAACAAACAGACGAACCGCGAGTTAGACGGTTAATAAAATAATATAAACAAATATTTGAAGTTTTATATCCTCGGTTTTAAATTATACAGGTTTATAACCGGGAATCTACAGGTTAATTACAACATGAAGCGTATTTTAAACAAGCAAACAACCGGAACCGACGAGACTTGTTGACATAACACACCGAGGACGATTTAAAATGCCGTTTTCCCAAAAAAGAACTTAATAAAAGTGTTTCTTTACAAACTATTATAGACACACCACGATGTTGTAGTGAAATCAGACATATACGTCTAATCCACAATTACAATCTCTAATCCATTTCGTTTATCTATGTACCTAAATATTCAGTCTTAGTTTTTAATATTAATATTATGCCGTGGCCACTTAAATGAGTAGCCTTCAATCTGGTTGTATTATGTACATATTGTATGTTTAATATTATGACAATAAAGGCTTTCAATTGCATTAATCTCTATAATTAGGCGATGAAATCATTGTGTCGCGTCCCAAACGGCGTCCTCGCCCCTACAGAAGCGCACTGCCTAGAATAAACTGTAGTGCACTTAAACGACCTTTTGTACATAGTGCACCCTAGTGCACTTGACAGAGCTCTGCGAGCGGTTTGGGAGCCAACCCACGAACACGAACTCAGTGTAAACAAACAAGACGAACCGCGAGTTACGACGAACCGCGAGACGGTTAATAAAGTAATATATACACGTTCGAAGTTTTATATCCTCGGTTTTTAAATTATAAAGGTTTATAAAAAAAAAACAAGCAAACAACCGAAACCGCCGTGACTCTTGATGACATAACACATCCGAGGACGATTTAAAAATGCCGTTTCCCGAAAAATACCCCCAACCTTTATTAAAAGTGTTTCTTTAATTCAAAGCTCGGATTTTGAGGATTTCTTTGCCTCAGGTTTCAGTAACAGATTAACGACCGAACGTTTTATAAACGACGCAATATATATATATATATTTTTTTTCTCTTTGCCTCAGGTTTTAGTGAAGACCGAGCGCGAGCCTCCCGCCACCGAGGGCGAGCGCGCGCTATACGAACACACACCGCGCGCGCGCGTCGGGGCTGCCGCCTTCAGACGGAGCGCAACGAGGCGTTCATTAAATATTTAAACATCGAGTTGTTCGGTCGAACGGCAGAGAAGACTCTGCATTTAGAGCTTTACCGCAGAATTAGTTCAAGCGCACTTTCTTACCTCCGCCATTATTGATTATTGTGGACGCGAGTGTGAAGAGCGCGCAGAAAAGGCGCCTTTTTCAAAATAAAAGTCTGGCGCGAACAAGAGGTGCAACGACCAGTGGGAACCGCTAGGGGGCACTGGAAAGACGTTTAACGAAGAGGGGAGGGGGCAGGGGGAGAACGTTTTGGGCGCTGGGCAGATACACCCAGGATAGGGGGGCGATCCATCTCTGGGCACACACTCACTCACACACACACACACTCTATATGGGGCAATTTGAAGAACTCCATTGACCTTGATCCATGTTTTTGGACTGTGGGAGGAAACCAGAGAACCCGGAGGAAACCCACGCGGACATGGGGAGAACATGGAAACTCCACCCAGATGGGGATTCGAACCGGGAATCCCAAGCGCTGAGAGGAGAACATGCTAAAGCACTAAGCCATCTGCCAGCTTTTATTCCAGTTTACGAAACTGAACTGTGGTCTGATGTTCGGTCTAAAATAATTTTTTGCTAGATGTCTGCAAATTTATATATATATCTCATAGGGTGGAGTTCTCGGTGGCTTAGTGGTTTAGCATGTTCTCCTCTCAGCTTTAGGGATTCCCAGTTCGAATCCCCATCTGGTTGGAGTTTCCATGTTCTCCCCATGTCCGCGTGGGTTTCCTCCGGGTTCTCCGGTTTCCTCCCACAGCCCAAAAACATGGATCAAGTCAATTGAGGTCTCCAAATTGCCCCATAAAAAGTGTGTATGCGTGCATGTCTGTGTGAGTGTACAGCGATAGATTGGCATCCTGTCCTGAGTGTATCTGCCCAGCGCCCGAGACGTTCTCCCCTGGATGGGCATGGGGAACCCCACCGCGACCTTAATAGAGGATAAAGCAGAAGATATGAATGAATGGTAGGGTGGAGTTCTCTGTATGGGTTTCCCCAAAGAATGATTATCCGCTTCATCCATCAGGAAAAATATATCAGGCGATTAAGACTTGCCCCAACAGACTAAGAAACAACTTCTTCCCCAACGCTGTAGCCTTTATTACCCCCCCGCCCCACCCCCCGTAGCAAATGCTATTTCAATTTTCCATTTTAAACATAAAACCTTTTAATATATTTTTTATATATAAGCAATAACTAATTTAGAAAAGCTTTTTGCATTGTGCTGTACCAAGCAAATCAATTTTAATTAATTCATCTTGAATCCATGTTTTTGGACCCCCACCTGGACACGGGGAGAAAATGGAAACTCCACCCAGATTGGGATTCGAACCTGAAGCACCAGCGCAGAGGCGAACGTGCCGACCACTGCACCCCCAGGCTGCTGATTTCTGCTTTTGTAGTTTTCAAATTTGTACCTTTAATTTATCAGACATCTTATTACCATCACACAAAATTAATTTGCACAGTTTAAGCACATTGTGATATATAGACCAACTTTTTTTATTTTATTTAATAAAATAAAATAAAGCACCATAGCAGAATTTCAATCTGCCACTTAAATGTGCATCACACATTAGACTTCTTTAGTTCTATCTTAAGACAAATAAATGTCGACATGCCCCAAAAAAAACAAAACAAAAAAAAAAAACAGCATCAGTGACACGTTAACACTTTAGCAAGCAGCATACAATAAATGTAAATTACTAAATACTTAATAAAAAAAAGAGGTACATTAAGAAAACACAAGCTCAGTTTTCTCCTGATACAAAGACCAAGCTGGTGCTCATAAAAACTAAAACAAAAAAAAAAAAAAGCTAGACAAAAAGCTGGTAAATAAGAGGATTAATTAATAGTCATGTCTCAGTCACGACTTTTAAAACATGAACACAAATTCCAAGAAAACCTTCAGAAATGTCCTCAAGACTGAAAATAAAGCGCAGCCGTTTAAAGTCTCACCTGTCCGATGCCATGAAGGAATCACAGCGGCAATTTATTTTTTTTTGCATTGAGAAGGTTTATAAATGGACTGGATACAGTCAAAGTACAAAGAGGTTTCCAGATGTATAACATCTAGACAGCATTCACAAAACATGTCTTCACATTTTGACTTGGCCAAAAAAAAACTGTACAAGAAAAACCCGATGTACGCACCATACATCTTCATCTTTCACAAAACGTAAAAAGGTTCTTTATGGGGAATCTACCTGTGAATCTGCATACACTGCGACTGAGCAGCACACCACCACCCCGACGTTTTTGATGCTGAGGTAGCAGAATGCCCCTCTTACACAAAATCTAGCGTAGAGGTTGTATTTGACACCAAATGTTGCACATTTACACCACAACAGTCTTGTACTCGTACAAAATGCAAATCGGATCCGAAATAGTACCTAATACTCAGAGCTAGAAATCTGAGATGATGAAGCCAGAGTCTCCCTCATCCCTTATGTGGATGGCAGTCGACAGAATTCGATGAATTACATCCTGATAAAAAGTCTGTGAGCAGACGTCCCGGGTCAGCTGCGTCGAAAGTCCGGTCCGTACTGCCTCTGTGAGGAGTGTGTTCAGTTCCCAGGTTGCTCGTCATACGACCGCTTTACCCATAACCTCCATCTTGTTGATGTTCTCCCCCTGTTTGGTGCTCTGCTCCTCTGTGAAGGTTATGTAGGAGTACACCAGACTACCAGCGATACTGAAACACAAAGGCGAACGTCATGCATAAGGTTTACAAACCAACAGTAGGAGGGGCTCAGTTATTCAGTCTGGACTTAAAGGTCGTACCTGATGTTCAGACCGATGAAGTTGGTCCATGAAAAAATATAATCTCCTCCAAATACCATTCCAATGTAAGTCACTAAAATGTTCTGTGAGGGGGAGAAAAAAAAAAAAAAAACGTTACAGTGAGACTCTGATGGACAGCTGACAATGTATTATAAAAAAATTAATGAATATAAAGCTGACCTTTAAACAGCCTACTATAGTGGTGGTTAACGCAGAGTTGTACTGGGTGCACAGCACCGTGGAGTACATCAGGATAAACCTTAAAAAAATAAAATGAAAAATAAAAAAATTACATATATATATATATATATGTGGCTTAGTGGTCAGCATATTCGCCTCTCAGCGCTAGGGATTCCCGATTCGAATCCCCATCTGGGTGGAGTTTCCATGTTCTCCCCGTGTCTGCGTGGGTTTCCTCCGGGTTCTTCGGTTTCCTCCCACAGTCCAAAAACATGGATCAAGTCAATTGAATTCTTAAAAATTGCCCCATATAGAGTGTGTCTGTGCCCAGCGATAGGTTGGCAGCCTGTCCTGGGTCTATCTGCCCAGCGCCCGAGACGTTCTCCCCTGGATGGGCATGGGGAACCCCCCTGCGACCCTAATAGAGGATAAAGCGGAAGATAAATAAATAATGATAAACTCACTCCATTTGGGAATCAGTTCGTGTGGTGTTATGTTGCTTTACCCCATTATGCAGGACATGATGAACTGTCCCACGAACAGAGTGTCTGACCAGCCCTCATATTCCAGAGCCTACAGGGAAAAATTGTAAGGGATGATAAATAAAAAACACACACCTAAAACAATTATTAATCCCGCTTTTAACCTAGGTGACAACCATATATTATATTTTATAAAATATACATACACATACATATATAATGATTTCATAACACGTCAGATTAATGGACCCACTGAAATAACTTCATTAATCTAGGCATTGATAGACACCTCTTAAATCTCTGAATTCAGGTGTTTGATTTTGACCAAGCAGCTGTTCATGCATTATGGACAAGTGGACGCCTACAACTAAGGACAGTTTGTTTCAGCATGACTGTTCCCCAGTCCACAAAGCACATGTGTGGGTGGGTGAGTTTGGTCAAGAAGAACGCGACCTCAACCCCATCCAACACCTTCTGAACTATAATGGAGATTGTGAGACAGCGGCCTGGCCTCACGAATGCTTCTCTGAATTTGGTTTGGACCAAAATTATATATTAATTTTAGTAAAAGCCTAGTTTTATTTATTTCCACTGGTCAGTCATGATCCATGGATGTCTTAAAATTACAAGACAGGAAGAAAAAAAACGACTAAGATGATAAAACAATGAGCCAGAAACTGAAAGACAGCACTTTGGTCAACTGTATTGCATCAGGTTAAAAAAGAAAAAAAAAAAAAATTATTTCTCATTAATAATGTGTATTTGTAATTTTAAAAAATGACATTACATTATTTTTTTTACTATTACAAATTAGTATTAATTGACTGTAAGAGCATCTTTTCTATGACAAATTATGAAACCTCACAGGCCTGTCACTATGTTTACAGTTCACGTCTGTGGGTATAATAGTGGCTTAGTGAGAGGAGGCGCCTTTGCTCCTGGGAGGCTGAGCGTGTTGAATAAACCAAAGCCTCTCTGTGAACATGCACAGCTGTATGAAATGACCCATTCAGCGGCATTTCAGTTGCTGCGAACCTCAAACTATGTCGCAAACCACCAGTGGGTGCAGTGTCAAAGACGTGAGTATGATTACAAAACACAGGCATCAGAACTCTGAAGACGTTCACAGTTAACTCCGTGACTTCGGACTCAAAGTAACGATCTTTTACAATATCTTTTACAATATTTAACACGACTGCTAGAGGGAAAAAAAAAAAATAATTGGCTTGTGCTACTTGTTACTTGTGTGCAGACCGAGTCTGTTGCCACGGTTTCCTGTTTATGTTCCATCATCGTCCGACCTCACGGTGGCTGTGAAGAATTTGATTCATTTTGGTGACCAGGTTCTTCGAAGTAAGCCGGGTTTTTAAGTTCTTATTCTTTAGCATGAGGCCAAGGTTTTATTGAATTGAGATTTTTTTTTTTTCATTCAGATTTGCAGTCCTGCCTTTATATTATTACAAACACCGGAGGTTTTTTTTTATTCTGAGAAAATCAATTGGATTTTCAACTCATTAACTTATGAATTTAAGTTAAGTTCGAATCCCCATCTGGGTGGAGTGTCCATGTTCTCCCCGTGTCCGCGTGGGTTTCCTCCGGGTTCTCCGGTTTCCTCCCACAGTCCAAAAACATGGATCAAGGTCAATTGAGTTCTCCAAAACTGCCCCATGTAGAGTGCGTTTGTGTGTGTGAGTGTGTGCCCAGCGCCCGAAACCTTCTCCCCTGGATAAGCATGGAGTTGATGCTTTGGAGTGAGATCGTCGGGCAGATGTTGGATCCATCAGATAGTCCATGAAATGAGGTTGTGTTGATGGATGTCCGTTAAACGAGGTCTTTTTAGATTACAAAGCAGCTCTTTGTTACCGAACGTTTCCAAAACCACGCACAGTGTGGCACTGCATAACGCTTTCTTACCTTGTCCATGTCTCCAGTGACATGAGCCAGAAGTAGTGTAGGCAGGATCATAAATAAAGCGTTGTAATAGAGAAGGCCATATTTTCCCAGCTCCTAAGAGGCAGAGAGGGATGTTATTTATGGTACATTCCTTCATAGAGGGATCATGAATACATTCCTCGCTTCTGGTTCTCCCAGACGCAGTGCCAGACACACACCCATACCACCTCTGAAAGTACAGACTGCCGACAGGCAAGCATCTGTAAAAAGCCCGTGTTTCTGGCAACAGAAGGAACCGACTGTGAATAGAGTGGAGCCGTTATTCGGGACTCAACCCTGCACTCAGACTCTCTTACCTTCTTCTTTTAAACACATTTTTAATTAAGCGATACTTTATGGATTACAAAAACAGAAATGTCCAGATGTTCAACAATCCCGTCACAAAAAAAAACATTTATAAGCCTGAAGTTCTGAAAAGTAAAACAGGGTCAGCAAGTCGTCATGTTTACCCATAAATCATCATTTATTAGAGAAGAACAGAAATTCAATTAAAAAGCAGAACCGGTCAACAAGACACAGAAGACAGCTGATCCAACATGTAATTACAATATAGATTGAAACTTCTAATAATAATAATTATTGTATTTAAGCAAATATATAATGAATACTTTAATATAAACCAATCAGAGGATTATACTCCTACACCATAGACATGCTGCATCTTACCTTAGAGTCTAATTTCTGTTTCACAAAGGCTCCATTAGCAGCAGTTAAGACATCGTTCATTAGGATGAACACATAGCCCTGCAGATCAAAGGACAGATCCGCGCTGGAAACAAAGCACACAACTTGCTAATTAATGCATTAATTAACTTCTAATTAAAACTATAAATACTACACACACAACAATTATTTATTTATTTGAGGGTTAAGGTCATTTTGGACATAATCATCATTTAGTTGCAGTTTCTGGTTTTACATTTCAGTCTGTATTCGTTCTTATGCTTTGGTTCATTTTATATTTCCATTTTATTTTAATAATTGCAAGGTAGGTAAGGACTGTTCTTGTGTAAATATGGATGGAACTCTGTTTTGGGTCACTGCAGATAGTCAGGTCTGGGTTCTGCAACGTTATGTGTCCAGAGGATGAGGTCAGCTGACCAACATGGCCATTTTGCAGATGCATTTCTTTAAAGTTTAGAGCACAGGGTCGGTAATGATGCAGCCCTTAACACAAGGCATTTTCTAAACATTACAACACAATAAAATGGTGCAGAGAAGCAGGGTTACCTTGCAGCCACGAAAGCGCCGAGGATCATGGTAAACACGGTGAGCTGGATTGGCCGTGAGAAGGTCTTCCTGTTGATAAAAAGGAAGCTCGGCCTTCTTATATTTTTAACTTTATTTATCAGCAGCATTGTTTACTGATTGAGTACTTACTTGAGTAAGAAGCCCTCAGCCAGCATCGTGAAGAGAATAGAAAACCTTCTCAGAACTGTAAACATCGGCAGACTGGACAAGGACGAAAATAAAGTCATAATATTAAAAGAGTCATAACATGACAATGTACTGCAAATAGAACGGGACCCACACCCCCCCCCCACACACACGTTATAAAGCCATCGCCACACTGATGGATAAGACTATAATTATAGTCAAGCGATGTGCAAAAGTCAGATTATTTTCGATAGCAACACTTTCTTTTTTTAATGAGCATCATGACCCATCATAATGTCCTTATTAGGGTTCATCTGTGTACATCAATACATCCTTTGGTTTAAGAGTCATAACACTAATATATGTTACTGTACCCCTGTTCAGCTACACTGAATTAAGGCGGGGCTCTAGGTATCATCATAATCATAATAAACTATTCCTATTTCATAATTTATTATATATTTATTATATGTTTAATTTTATACCCAGGGCTTATTCAGAATTAAACCTTAATTTACAGATTTATCCGAATAATTAGAACACAGAATGTGTCCAGGGTTTTGAGGACAGACGTTCACGTTTAACTACATCTGAGTATATAATGTATTTGTTTTCTATACATGAAGTGAAAATGTACTGAATTCATACTTCAGTCTTTTCGTCCCGAACAGTCCAGTTACTTGATTTCCAACGTAGAGGAACGGTAGAGGGAACGTCTGAAACAGGAACAGAACAATGTTCATACAACCCAACAATAACTTTATTTCCAAAAACCTTATCTCAAATCCTTAAAGGTCTAATAAGACACCCACACCACCATCAACAAAGGCTTCTCCTCAAGGTAACAGTGTCAGATGTTCTTACTGGGTGGAGCCACCAAAGGGTCATATTTCAAAAGACTTTACTCTTCAGAACATATGAACTACAGCGACGACAACAAAAGCACGGGTTACAGGTGAATGAATCACATGCTTATGTGATTATTATGTTTTTACATAAATCCACAGTGTTGCTTTGATTAGCACCACATTTCACATACTTAGTCTTTGGAACCCTGCGGAGGCTTATACATGCTTTAATGACCACCAAGAAGTGATGTGGTTAGTGGTCAGTCATCCATGTTTTAATTACATTCATATAAAAGAGCTTGAGGCTTTCAGAATATAGAATAAGTACGGCTGCCCTTTGGGACGGTGATAACACTCACCTTTGTGATAATACTGAACTCCCACCCGGGAAAGTTGATTACTCGCAGGGCCTTTCCCAGCCACAGAACCAGAACAGTGGCCAGCATCTACCAAAAACAAAATTACTGCTTTAAAGAGACAACTGAACAAGTACAAGTAATTTATTTATATAGCACTTCTTTACAATAGTACATAGTCACAAAGCAGCTTTCCAGTGTTGTAAGCCTTTAAACACCCAAAGATCAAATGCTATGGATGGTGGATCAGACTCTACAATGCACTGATACTGATGTGGTGATTTTAGTGTGTGTTGTGCTAGTATGAAGAGAACCTCTAGTCAGATTACAGGATGCTGCTGCACACAGGAGGACAGTGGACAGACAGTTTTGGTTGGTGGATTCCAGAATAGTCATAAATAAAATAAAACAAGTAAGCAGATCTTTATAGGTTTAGGGATTTAACAGTTTGGCTATACATAGATCAGCTATAGCTCAGTGAAACTAATAAAAGGAATCCAGATGTTATTCTCTCACCTGGCCAATACCAAGACATATTGATGACGGAAACCTGAAAGAGGAAAAACATAAAAGAAGTTAAAATTCATAAAAATAAAATCTGACTTTTTAATTATGATATTTTTATTTACTGGTCTATTATCAGTGTTAATGCTTGAACACGTCCCTCAGGAAGCAGCACCAACTTAAACTGCAATATGAGCTTAGAATAAATCCTAAGGAACCTTCACAGAAAAACCCTGTATCCACATAATGAGTACGAGTGCAAAAAAAAAAATAAAAAATTCCAATAACACAAAATTCATCTAGTCACAATGGCAAAGGGACAACAAGTATAAAAAAAAAAAAAAAAAAAAAAAGTACATCTAATAAATGTTTTTAAAAAATACAGAGGAAGACCATCACTATCAACACCATAATTTTACAAAAAAATTGTACACTTTATTGCTTTAGAAGGCAAACCCGGTCATTTTGGTGGACTCAGGTTTTAAACCCCCAGCCCTAACTCCAGAGCTACCACACCCTACCACATCCACCGCCTTACTGCCCCACCTTGTAGCTGCAAAATCAGAGACAGTAGGTCCTCTGTTGCGGCACAGTTTGTGTAAATCATACTCAAATCCTTTCTCAGTGATGCTGCATACAGCAAGTAATAACATTGGTGATATAATATTAAAGTACAGTGGTGTATAGAGTTGGACAGCAAACGACAGTAAATCATTTCAGACAGCATCATAGTTTATAATAACTTTGTATATTACAGTACGGTCTTATACTTCAAGATTCAAAGCTTTATGGTCATATGCACATATAGAAACATGTTTTCCCGAGCAATGAATCTGCCGTTTGCCCTGGATGAGTAAGAAAAAGTAAATAGAATAATTTCATTCCTATATTAGGGTCGCGGGGGGTTCCTCATGCCCATCCAGGGGAGAACGTTTCGGGCGCCGGGCAGATACACCCAGGACAGGGCGCCAATCTATCGCTGGGCACACACTCACACACACAGGCATGCACACAAACACACTCTACATGGGGCATTTTGGAGAACCATGTTTTTGGACTGTGGGAGGAAACCGGAGAACCCGGAGGAAACCCACGCGGACATAGGGAGAACGTGGAAACTCCACCCAGATGGGGATTTGAACCGAGGAGAACGTGCCACCCAAAATATTATAATAATAATGAAAATATAAATATAAAACACACACACACACACACACACACACACTATATGTACATATTGTGAGGAAGAAAAAAATGATTTAAATTGTGTAAAGCTACATTATATAGCAATTTATATTAGAAATTTATATTACAGTGAAATATACAAATATACAAGATAAAGAATAATGCCTTACAGTATGCTACGGTTGAGTACATTCGTGTATAAGTGCATTAGAGTTCAGATGACTGTAAGAAGTTGTTATATAGCTTAAATTCAGGTGATAAATAGTGTTTATAATTCAGAATAAGGCAGATATGGTGACGTATATGGCAGTATGATAACAGACAGGTCTGCAGCTGTAGTTTGTGAGTTTTCTGCAGGTTCTGCTGCTGATGGAAAGCATCTCTCACCTGTAATTAGTCAGCACACTTTTATTAATCACCACGATGAGAAACGAGCTGACGCCGTAGAACGCTGCGGCCACCAGTTTGAATAACAGCGTCAGGGTTTCGTCTGCCATGCCGCCGCCGCGCTCCCTCTCTCCCGCTCTCTCTCTCCGGTTCCCCGTCGTTCTCTCTCATTCCGTTAGTTCTCATAAAGCGTTCCTCTTTCTGTACACGCTGACGTCTCTAATCCTCCGCCATGTTTGGGAAACACCCACCGTTTAACGCCTCCCTTACGCCCCAATCCGCTCCGACCGCCGGGTTTAGTGCACTTACGAGCGGCGTCCACACAGTTCGCCGAGCGAGCAGTTATAGGGCACTACGCGGACAAGAGGTGGCCGTTTGACACGCCACCGTTCGCATTAATTGGCTCGTCGATGAGCGTGCCCTCGAACGCCCCCTGTCGGAAAAGTGAGGCAGCGCGGAGAAAGATTTGCACACGTTGACTTGAAGTGATTCCCAAACTTTTCCAGCCCCTGCGGTCCCCCCCCCCGCTGCGAGCCACACGTACACGCGGGTTTAGCGCCGCTAATTTATCTTATATTTCATTAAAAATGCTATAAAATACAGTGAAAGTTCAGTGTTACACAGAACGGATGTCGGCATCTTACATGCGTTTGATGCTTTTAACACATTTTCCAAAAATGGCGCCCACACCTTCCACTGATAAAGTGACAGAGTGAATTTGTACTGGACATTTAACCCATCTGTGCATTTAAACACACACACACACACACACACACACACACACACACACACACACACTGCTAAAGTGGGCATACATGCCCAGATCGGTGGGCAGCCCTGCACACGGACCCAGGGGGCAATTGGGGTTAGGAGCATTGCCCAAGGGCACTCCAGCCATGGTACGCAGTGGGACCAGGAATGAAACTAGGAGGTTTTAGGTCAAAAGCCTGGTTCCTTGACAACAAGCCAGCGACTGCCCCACCATGGACATCCAGTCCCATGGACATAACCATTGCATTAACATGTTTTAGATGAAATATTAGTTTTACATTTATCTACATAAGGCATCTAGTTAAATGACACTTTTCTGAGTATGTTCTCGACTCAGTTCCAATCAGGCGATGGCGTTTTTTTTTTTTTTTTTTTTTGGTGTTCAGTTTAGCCAGCTGGAGCTTTGTTCCAAACATTCTTGGAGACCTTTCAAGTTCCCACCTTGACTGTGGCTCCTCAGATGCTTTGGGTATTTCATGTTAATCTGAGTCTTATTTAAAAAAGTTAGGATTAGAGCACAACGGGGGCTCGATAATCTGTTGCAGGAAACAACGTTCTTTTATTTAAAATAAATTTGTTCCTTTATATACATCTGTATATATAGCAATATAATTATTCTCTATAATCTTTTTTATAGAGTAAAGATTACAGGGTTTATCCACATAATTATCCACATAATAACTGCTAGTATAATACTTGAGCAAGATCTAGATTATTCAGCATGTACAGATATGTAGGTGTAGTATTAAAAACAACTGACAACCAGCAAATTTTTTAAATAATTTTACAACATTGTTGTTGTACGGTTACATTACAGAAGAACACAGTAATTTACTGAAAGGTGCTTTAATTCAGATGTTCAGCAGCTGTGGGAATAATGATGGGCTCTGGGGTGTTCGGGGAGGATCTAAATTTTTGGGATCCGATTGTTGTATCAGAGTGCGTAGAAATGTGATCCGTGAATGTAGATCCAATTATTGGATGTGGAGCGCTGTCACTGCCAGATGTTGTGCAAATGCTTGTCTGGTGCACAGCTAGAGTTTCACTGGATGTAACATGGGGCTTGTTTCTGAACAGTACTGGTGATTTATTGCAAGTGTCATCATTATCAAAGCCTTTTTCATTATGACTGTACTTTTGTGGCCTTGAAAGTTTAAGGGGACTTTGCCATTGTGAGAGCAAAGTCTGACCGCTGCCGCTTAACGCTTTTGTCTCTGAATCCTGTTGTATTTCAGTAGGGAGGCAAATTTTATTGGGATTCACACCATTTTCCAAAGGATCAAGTATGTCTGTTTTTGGTGGGACCTCATCTGGAGAGCTGATTGTATCTGATGTGGGAATGGACATGTGCTCTGATCGAGCGTTGTCCTGAGTCGGTCTAAGCGCACATTGTGGACTAAACAGGGAATTCTGGGTTCTTTTTTCTTTATGGATGGCACTCACACTCCCGATAAGGAACCTTTCCTGTAAGGACTCAGGCATGGCATTTATGGGTACAGGATTCCAGTCTGAGGGTTTATATTGATGCCGCCGAGGGCTGTATAACACGTGATACGTCTCACTCGCTATCTGTGAAGAAATGACAAACATAAAAAATACTTTTAATGACCGAATATATAGTATGTATTTGTCATATAGAATTATAAAATTATTTATATACTGTACTGAAGTCCACAAGATGGCGCCTAAACGAGCCAGTGTTTATTAAAATTTGTGGATTAAACTGAACTATTGTCTACTGAATGAAGATAAGAATCAAATTAATTTCATCAAGTCATTAGATATTTTAATTGTGGATAAAAATACCTTTAAAGAATATGTGAAAAAACAATTGTAATTTATTAAGGATTAAAATGACAATTCTGACTACATCTATATAATATAAGTAACTGCAATAATAGAGGTTGTTAAAACAGTTTAGGGAATATCCTTTTCCCCCCTTATGTCCCAATGGACAAAGCAACATCTATAAAGGCATGGTTGAATGAGTTTGATGTGAATGCACACATTTTTAATATAAAAACTGATGGATAATTACTGAGATAATCATAGAGAGTGTGCTGAATATCACTAAAGCTCACATTATGAGTGAATTGCAGTTTTACCGGTAAGCCTCTGTAAGCAGGTGGAGTGTGAGGAGTGAGAATTTTCACATCCTTCCTCTCAAGTTCTTCATCAAAGCTCAGAGAAACGGCTTTAGATATGACTTCCTCTTTACAAGTGTGCGACTGTTCTTGGATCTTAAATTTCCTGTGTAAACAGATATGATAAAAATGGTAAGAAGATGATATCTTTAGATCACTCTGAGCAAGTTCAGAACGCAGCTCAAGCAACGGCCGCCTACTGAAATCAAAATGGCATTACTTTCATTAGCCTTTACCTACAAAGTTCACTAGATCAAAATATTTTATTTTGGGGTTTATCCAGGTTCTGTTCATGTTCCTTCAGATACTGAGTTCACAGATACTTTATTCAGTGCTGGTAGTCATTAAATTCAACATATTAGAAATTTGAAGCACACGTTTCAGTTTAACTGTATGTGGTTCATCTGACCAAAATTAATTTGTACAAATACTACAGTTTTAGACATTACGGGGAGGCACATGATGGAGTAGCATGAAGGGTGACTCTCCCACCATACAGTGAGAAAAGCCTGGGTTCATTACATGTTCCCTGCGTGGAATCCCTCCCACTGCCCAAAAATGTGCTAGAGGGTGAATTGCTGTTTTAAATTACCCCAGCTGTGAACCTGTGCAGTGTTTACCCCTTCCTTTTGCCCTATGAGTGCTGGACTTCACTAATAACCCCCCCCCCCACACACACACACACACACTCACACCCAGTTCTAATCAGTGATTCTGATTAGAACAATTTAAACTGAATTTATTAAAACAGATGGCACAGAATTTTATTTGTATATCTTTAAAAACTACTCATTATAATAATAATAATAATAATAATAATAACAATAATAATATTAATAATAATAATAATAATAATAATAATAATAATAATTATTATTATTATTATTATTATTATTATTATTATTATTATTATTATGAAGTATACATACTTTGTAGAAAGTGTTCTGCTACTTATCTTCAGCGTATCCTCTTGACCCAAGTCGCTTAATTTTAATCCTTTAACCACAAAGAGACGCAAGTACATTAATAAATATATTATTTATGTGGGTTGTTCGAAATGTATGTATGTATCTTTGAATTAAATATATTCTGCTGAAAATAAGTGGGGCTTTACATGTTAAACAACCCTCATAGGTTAACATAATATAAATATTAAGATTTAAACCGTTCTGGAATGAGCAGGAGATCCACTGTGAGGTAACCGGGTACCCAACACTGTTAACCCACAACAACTTGCTACTGTTCTTTGTTAGTGCATTCAGAGAGGGTACCTTCTGCACCTGAAACAGAAGCAAGGAATTGTCATATTTACATATAAATAATGATATATAAACATTGTTATGAACTAAAATCAATAAATTTTTCTTAAATGATTCGTGGTAAACATAAACACACAACATACAGCATACAGCATATATAAACAGAATTTTCAAATGCAATACATAGAGGCCTATCAGAAAATCTGTACTTTTTAATCTATTTGTAATATATTAGTGGCCCATCACAGCAGAAAAAGATCTGTGTTTGATTTCTGGGTGAGTAAGACACACTCAATTCTGTGTCGAATTTGCATGTTCTCCCTATATCTCCCTAAGCTCTTTTGAGAAAACGTGCCAGATTCATATTCACTCTTGAGTGTGTTTAAGTGTCTGCTCTGCAGGACTGGTTAACTCCAGGGTGTTTTCCTGACTGTTTCTGGAATTCCAGCATCCCCGTTGGGCCCACTCAGGACAATCAGGTCAGGATGAAAAAAAGACATAAGTCAAGGATGATTATATGATTCTGTACCTCTCTCGACCACTTCCTGCTGGATGATGAATGGTTGTTGCACCTAAGGGTTTGCAGCGTTTTCTCTTAAAGGTAAACAATCATTAAGAGTGTTAAATTGATGCATGATGGATTTAATTGTACTGTACAGTGATTTTAATACACAAAGAGGTACGTTCCCATGTCCTTTTACTGTTAGTAATCATATATTAATCTGTAGTTTAGCAGGCAGCAAGTAAATACCGAGGTTAATAACAAGCAACACTATATGAACAAAGGTTTTAGGACACACACACATTATGAAATGCTATTATAAGTTGGTCTCCCATATGCACAACTATATGAGCTGAACCACTTATTTATTAGTTAATTAATTATTAAGAGAAATGTCCCAATACTTCTGTCTATAATAATAATAATAATAATAATAATAATAATAATAATAATAATAATAATAATACATTTTATTCGAAAGCGCCTTTCAGAACACCCAAGGACGCTGTACAATGCATACATATAAAAATATTTACATTTTACAATTAAAAATTATGTATAAGGTGAATATACTGTACAAATGTTGCTGTACATTAACATCAGGAGGCAGGTCTTACCTTGGAACTTGGAGGAACCTGCTGATGGCTTTACTGTAGAAGCTTGTGTCTGATACAGAGTGTTTGAGAATGGACGCAGGATGATCCTCCTGCTGACGACTTCCATTGATTTGTTCTCACAACCGCTTTGTATACAGGGAGCTGGACATGACTTTGATATCCTAAAGTGAGCACATCAGTCTAAATAAATCAGTTCCTGAGTGTAGATTGGGAGTTAAAAGTAGATAAGCCTTTTGTTTATCAAGGGTTTGATTCTGCCAATTAGCTGCAGGAACTACAGCACTAAAACAGATTTGAGAAGGCATGATATACATGATACACATGATACATGATAGATCTGGCATAATAAAACTCCTGCACGAAGTCCTAACCCTCAACATCCTGAACATAATGCCTAATAATTGTTGGAAAGACATCATTTTTATATGTGCAAAAGCTCGATGCATTATTAATCAATCAATCAATTAACGTACCCAAATGTGAGCCTCACCTTCGTCTCTTATGAAGAACATTTTTCTCCACACAGACAGATTTACTGTTGAGTTTTGCTTTAATTTTTCCAGGATGGAGGAAGTTCCAGTGACGGTCCAGATTCAACATATCACCACGAACATGAGTGTCATTCATCTGAACAATCTTATGAAAGGAAAAAAATAGAGGTGATAATAAGACAGAACTCTATTTTCTGATATTATTATTATTAATTTTTAAAGATGTTGCATGTAAACATAGCACAAATACATAACATTTATCACATAAATCCAGTTGTGGTAAATAAAAACAAAGAAGGTTCATTTAATTTACTCTAATTAATTACAGGAGGGCGGCACGGTGGCTTAGTGGTTAGCACATTCGCCTCTCAGCGCTAGGGATTCCCGGTTCGAATCCCCATCTTGGTGGAGTTTCCATGTTCTCCCCGTGTCTGCGTGGGTTTCCTCCGGGTTCTCCGGTTTCCTCCCACAGTCCAAAAACATGGATCAAGTTAATTGAATACTCAAAATTGCCCCATATAGAGTGTGTCTGTGTCAGTGAGTGTTTGCCCAGCGATGGATTGGTGCCCTGTCCTGGGTCTGTCTGCCCAGCGCCCGAGACGTTCTCCCCTGGATGGGCATGGGGAGCCCCACCACGACCCTAATAGAGGATAAGCGGAAGATAATGAATGAATGAATAATTACAGGAGGCGGCACGGTGGCTTAGTGGTTGGCACGTTCGCCTCTCAGCGCTAGGGATTCCCGTTTCGAATCCCCATCTGGGTGGGGTTTCCATGTTCTTCCCATGTCTGCGTGGGTTTCCTCCGGGTTCTTCCCACAGTTCAAAAACATGAATCAAGTCAATTGAATTCTCAAAATTGCCCCATATAGAGTGTGTCTGTGTGAGTAAGTATTTGCCCAGCGATGGATTGGCACCCTGTCCTGGGTGTATCTGCCCAGCGCCCGAGACGTTCTCCCCTGGATGGGCATGGGGATCCCCACCGCAACCCTAATAGAGGATAAAGCGGGAGATAATGAATGAATGAATAATTACAGGACTGGAAATAAACAGTTTTTTATTAATTGGCCAGAAAAAATATAAAAACCATGTTAGAATGCAAAGTAATAATTCATTTCAAACCATCAGAGTCCGGTGGGGGTCCTGATCATAGAGAACCGAGTGAAGAGGACTGAAAAAGTAACAGATATTCTTTGGACTTACATTCCATGAGGTCATTTTGCAGAGGCTTTCATCCAAAGTATCCGCATTATAACTGCTTTTCTGATTGAAAGAAGCATGCTGATCTACTAAAGAACACAACAGCAGCAGCAAGACCATAACCACAAAGCAAATGAAAGGTAGAGAACAATAGCTGACACATTTTGTGATGAATATTGTCCCATTTGAGGCATTTAGACATTTTTCATTTTGAGTTGTATATTTAGATACATAAATGAACAATATGTTATCAACGCACTATGATACATACTTTACTACCTTTTTAATATCTGTATCCTCTTGTATTTGGACTCATTCTCTTAACTGACCATAGAATCTATTAAATGCAGCGTTAAACTATTGAACTCAGCTGTGAAAGTAAACTGAGAGTCACTAAGGATTAAGCCATGTGTATAGCAACAGGTAAGCAGGAACAAGACGTTGAAACACAACCATAGCAACTTAGTTCAGCCTTTAATCCTAATGTCCTTTTTCAGAATTTGCCAAAAATGTGACTGTTAAAACATATACTATATCCTATAAAAAAAAAATATATATATATATATAAATAAATAAATAAATATATATATATATATGCAAACCATTTTATCAAATACTTTAAAAAATTTAGATATAAAGTGAGCAATTAATCAAAATTAAATTAAAATATTATTAAATTCTTTTATAAGATAAAATAATTATTTTTGCCGTCAGTGATGATGTACGTATTCGTGCGTGTGGTTGGAATGCAGAGACACATCTCTAATCTCACTCATTAGTTTATCCTCTATAAAAAAAAACATGTCAACGGAGCTTAAATTACTTTTTGTTTAGAAATTTGTGCTTTGAACATTCTAACCCAGCTTAAGTTCAAAGTGGGTGCTGATTCTGTTTTCCGTCAGACGAATAATTCAGGTCAATAAACCACATAACCAACCCATCATGAGATACTGATGTTCTTATACAGGTTTTCTTCAGCTTGTGAAAAGATGCAGCTACGTTAAACCATGCCAAGAAAACATGTAAAATCATGTTCCACACTTTATTTTATCATTATAACATTATAGTACCCATGTCTAACTTTATAAAGATCTCTCATGTATTTTTTATTTATTATTTTATAGGCAGAACGTGCTTATCTCTATCACCTGGACGTTGACCTTAAAGCTGATTTATAGCTTTATGCTTTAAAATGTCTACATCCACATTTTGATGAACCAGTTAGAGTCATAATGAACACATAATAAGTCAGATAATGAACACATAATAAGCCTTATTTCGTAACTCATTTACTTATTTTTGTTGGATGAAATTTGGTATTCTGACTTAATAAAATATAATTCTGCAATTACGATTAAGCTCTATTTTAAGATTATATTCTAAGATTTAAGATTAGTTTTGTGGTTAGGATTCAGGGTTTGGGTAAGACTTATATGTTATATTTATATTATATATGTTTATAAATTATATCATTATTTTCTTATGACTTTTATTATATTGAAGCACCTTTACACACCACAATGAACTGAGCTGACCTTCAGCAATTACAAGTTAATCAAGTCAAAAAATGTACTGATTAGCTTCATAATAACTCAGTAAATTACCTTTAAAGGGAGGCAAGTTAAAAATTGGTTATAGTATGATAACATTGTGTTTTGAAGATGGATTATGAGTCATTAAGCATCACAGAGTTGCATGACTAAAAATAACAAGTGCTTATTTCTCTGGGAATTACCCAGAAAGTGAGTTTTAGCTCATTAACACGGGTCTCGTGAAAACTCCCTGAATTCATTTTATTACTATAGATTATAATGCACGTGGCGCTGATTCCGATTTGGGGCAGGTTGATTTTTGCCGTGTGTGGGTGCCAACTCAGGGAGAGGTTGTTTTGACCGTGTATGCCACAGAGCTGGGTAGAGGTAGCATGCAAGAAGATGCACTATGCAGGAAGCATAGGAGCTCCGACTCTCCAGGGTTGTGCTTGTCTTTAGAGGGGCAACGTGGAACAGGGGCTCTCCCTATAGTGCCAGCACACCCCCTAATAAACCCAGTCAGTAGGTGCCCCCTCCCTTTATTTTTTATTTCCATAGGTTGTATGTTCTCTTGTCATGTCCATATGACATATGCATTTCAATAATAATAATAATTAATACATTAAAATATATATATTTTGTGCCTTCTGTGGTTTCCTGTCTCACATGGTCGGCCCCACATTGCCCTCAAACCTTCCATCATCCTGTCATGTTACCCTCAGAGCACCTTTCCTTCCCCCTGTGTGACTCTATCATTACAAAATAACACACTTCTAATAAGCAGGTTTCGGAAACATGTGCAAAACATAGGAACATTAATGACAAACCAACAGAATTCTAACTGCAGCTTCCAAAATAAATGCAGTTTTAAAACCCAGATGCCGATGAGGCAGGGGTTTGAATATCACTTTCCCTTTTCTTTCAGCACATCATCACTGTGGTTCTCACTTTCCTGAGATTAAAGAGTCCCGATGTTCACCTTAAATGGCACATCAGTGGCATATTACACGCCAGCCATCATGTTTCTACTTCTCACATGTTTTATCTAAACTTTATTTAAACACAAATTAAAATGAACAGTTAAAAAACGCCAGTATAAACAATGACGTAGAAACCTGTTCAGCAAAATCATCGTTATCAAGATGTTTGCATATAGTATTAATAGGGGTTTTCCCAGAAACTGTTAAAAATGGGGAATTAAAAAAAACGTTTTGAATATCTGAGAGGAATTGAATGCATACGAGGACAGAGAGTGTGAAATGATTCCATAATTTCAGAAACACTTCATCAAAACTTAATTGAAGAAATTATATATTTTATTTGTCCAGTTCCATTCAAAAAGCTGTTATCACTGCGGATTTCTGAATGGTTACTGAAGCTGTAAAAATCAGTTGCAGTGGTTGGAAAATGACTAACTTCATTCCTTTTACTTTCTGATTTTATCGTACTGATCTAACGTTTTATAGCTTGGCATCGTTTCGCCGTAAAAATGACGGAAATCATTGATACTTATACTCATCAACCCAGATGAAAATAATCCAGATTACTTGATCTATGTTTTTGGACTGAACCCGGAGGAAACCCACGCGGACACGGAGAGAACATGGAAACTCCACCCAGATGGGGATTCGAACCGGGAATCCCTAGTGCTGAGAGGAGAACATGCTAAACACTAAACCACCCTGATTGATAACCCATCACCCTAATTAATAAGTGTCCATACCCTCTAATAACGTTGACTTTTTGTCTTGTCAGCTATTTGGAAATATTCTTAGGGAAAATCCTTAATGAAATGGGTGCGTTATATCAGGATGTGGTTGCAAAGCGTTTAGATATAAATCACATTTCCAAGTTCAAATTAATCCTCAGCTTTAAAATAAAGTTCATAGTGTTTACTTTAAAAAAAAGGTCAATACAGCTCATATGTTCGTGCTGAGTGAAAAAAAACAGCACTTTTTAAATTGGGACACCCACATGCAGACGTTTGAAGTCCCAAGAAACGTAGAAAACCACAGAACTAGGTCAGAACCCTTCAAAAGAAAGCATGAAGCTTGAGAAAGAAGCTGGTGCTGAGAGAAGTGACAGTGGAGTGAAGCTTGCAATGGTGTCAGTTTCAGCAGATTACTGTGTTGCAGCGCATTTTACATTCAACCAGCGATAACAATCCGTGTTTTTGTGAGGATACGTGATGTGGGTCGGTGAAAAAGAACAGCCTCTCAGATTCTTTCATCAGAGGAACTCAGAAATATGATAAGCGTATCTGTACAGTGTCTTAGTGTTGCTTACTCAGTGACAGGACAGATGGAGACTGAGGGTTAGTTTTAAGCAGTTTAAAGGAGAAGTTTGTCATCAGTCGTGGCATGGATTTTTACAAAAATGGTCTACATATCATCTTGCTTCTACTTATTAATAGCCAATCAGGAGGTGAGTGTGCTCAGATAAATATTTAGCAGTTTATTTGCAATATAACTTTAAAAAAGGAGTCAAATCTAATGCTGGACCTCTGCAGTTGGCTACAGTGTCCAGTGTGATGGCAGCCTGACTGTGGATCCCCTCAGGTTTTCTATCGGCTCCAACCTGACCGTAAATTGCCAATCCAGCACACGGCAGTGTAACAGACTCTTCATCATTAGAATGAATGGTGTTGAGGTTTTCAGAAGAACCAGCTGTTCCAACGTCAGCACACAGATAGTGGTGCAGCAGCCGTTCTTTACCCTTCACTGCCTGACAAAGCAGGAACACGAGCATCGTATTGTGTGTGGACTGGATGTGGAAGCGACACGTAAGTTTTAATTTTTAAATCACAATTGACTCTATTATTTTATTAAGCTGCTGTTAGATTTGATTGCTTTTTTAATCATCTTTCATCGTTCATCTACACTCGTTTACAGGGATTTCTAAAAGGTCAGGACTCTGTTGTGAATAGTTTGTGTAAAATGTATTTAAAATTTTATTACTTATGCTCCCTAAACCACTCCTTAACAATTTGAGCCTGATGAATGTTGGCAATGTCATCTTACTTTGTGCCACTGCCAACGGAACAAAATATATTAGTGATAAAACTTGATTCAGACTAAGGACATTCAGTGGTGTGTGTGTGTGTGTGTGTGTGTCTTCATTATCATTAAATGAGAACGTCCTGTGTTTGTGGTTACACTTTCAAATTCAGTAATCTTTCCAATCAAATAACGACTAATCATTTAGGGGGAAAATGCCAGAAGATAATTTAGTGAATTCTGAACACCCACATGAGTCAGTTAGCTTTTTATTGTAATGTTATATGTATAATATATATTTTACTTTATATAATATAATATAGATTTTTAAGATTTTACTTTAATTTCATTTGACCAGCGTTGTTAATTAAACTTACTGTCTTTAGGTTCACAACAGTGTAATTAGTCAAGGAACCTTTTATCAGTGATGGAGATGGGCATTGCTTAGTGGACCACACTGGCAACTTTGCATGATAAAATGGTGCTGCTTGGGATTTCCAGCTGTATTTATTTTGTCATAAATCACATTTTAAAGATTTTTAAGACATTTTTAAAAAATACTATTCTATTTGGTTTGTTTCAGAGGTTCCAGGCAGACCAAAGATCAATGAGATTGTGTTCACGAAAGGTTCTCTGTCCCCCACTATCCACTGGCAGAGTCCAGACGATCCCGAGTATTTGAATCCCAGTGTGAGTTATCTCAGAGAACATTCGGATTCAGAATGGGTGAGAGCAGCACATTAATGTTTATGTAAGCATGGTTACCACCGCATAAAACACGATATGAATCACAAAGAGAAAGAGTTGAAAGAAATGTCTGTGTTTATCTGATAGCGAAAAGGTAATGTGACCGTGTATGGAGGGAAACTCAAACTTCAGGAGGATTTGGAGCCACTGACCACTTATATGTTTAAGCTGAAATTATGCACAGTGTCATGGAAGTATAACTGTAGCAGGTGGAGTGAAATTACCAGCCACACAAGTCCTGGAAAAGGTGGGTCCAATAAAACTGCACCAACATCAGGAAAAATATGGACTTTACTCCTGAGGGATTGATGTTTTTTGCTTAGTATCGCCCCTAATGAGAAATAGATGCTATTTTTTTAACTTGGGTAATGTTGTCTTAATATCCTTTCTACATAATAAATTGGATTTTTCTTAAAAACATGACATGGAGTGCCTGAAATCTAATACTAGACCTATTATTAAAAGCTGGTCCTCTTTCTGAACCTCAGTCTTCTTGACTAACTTGTGTTCGTCTTTAGCACCAGTGAGAAAGCTGGACGTGTGGAGGACAATCACAAGGAACAGCAGAAGCCAGACTCAAAACGTCACAGTGATGTGGAAGGTTGGTGTTATGGTGTATTTTCTTGCCTGACGCTTCGAGTCTTTAAAAAAAAACAATCACTCATTCTAACAGCGCCCTCTAAAGGCCTCATAACGAACTGTATATATAGGTATTCTATATGATGGTTTACAAGGGACTTTTTAATAGTAAGAAAATTAGCTTCAGAACATGAGCATGTTTGTTATGACCATATTAATAATATATATATATATTTTTTTTTTACAAATCACCTCCCTGACATCCTGTGTGTACATGAATTTGTTCACACCATGTTCACTCGTTTAACACTCTTATGTGATGATGTCTGTTACTTTACTCACCCCCAGGCGTTGAGAGCAGATGATTACAAAGCCATCTTCCACCATTATGAAATCAGCTTTAAGGAAAATGGCACGACTCACACTCTGAACGTCTCGGCTGATCTCACACAGTGTACACTTCAGCTGAGATTGGAGGTGAGCCACCTGAATGTCAGTGCTGTGACATCAGCAGGAAATTCCCCAGCAGCCCCTGTGAGGCTGACAGATACAGGTGAGAGCCTGCTGCCACACTGACAGGTGAAAAACCTACAAAACAAAATGAATTACCCATTTACATTTAGAATTAGAGTTTGATTTCATTTGTAATTTTTTCAGTTATATTATTTAATGATTTTTTTTAAAGTACCCAATGTGATCAAAGAAGCCAAATGTAATTTACAGCTACCCTTCAATGTCCACATTCACTACCGTTATAGAACACATTATTATTTATCTATTTCTGACATTTCCACAGTTCAAATACAGGGAATATTTTATTTTAAGTTGTTTATTAGTTGAATGATTCACCTCAATTTTAAAGTACATTTCAGACATTGAACTGTGGGAATATCAATATAAAATGGGGTCTTCTAAACCTTTCGGCCAATAGTGTACATCGAGTAATGAGGTTATATAATATTTTATCCATCCATTCATATTTCGATGAATCCTATACTAGGGTAGCAGGGGGTCCTCCATGCCCAACCAAGGAAGAATATATCAGGAATAGGGGCAATCGTGCCATCCATAATATTATATATATAAGATATTTTCCATGTAGGGCGGCATGGTGGCTTAGTGGTTGGCATGTTCTCCTCTCAGCGCTAGGGATTCCCGGTTTGAATCCCCATCTGGGTGGAGTTTCCATGTTCTCCCCGTGTCTGCGTGGGTTTCCTCCGTTTTCTCTGGTTTCCTCCCACAGTCCAAAAACATGGATCAAGTCAATTAAATTCTCAAAATTGCCCAATATATAGTGTGTCTGTGTGAGTGAGTGTTTGCCCAGCGATGGATTGGCGCCCTGTCCTGGGTGTATCTGCCCAGTGCCCGAGACGTTCTCCCCTGGATGGGCATGGGGAACCCCACCGCGACCCTAATAGAGTATAAAGCGGGAGATAATGAATGAATAATGAATTTTCCATGTATACGTGTTTTTAGACCTTGATGTATTTTAGACCTGTGTCGATACTTTAGGTAGACCAGCTCCTGCGATGTTCCAACAACAAACAGCAGAGGGCAGAATACACCTCGAATGGAACTCCTCTCAAACCTCACCTGAAACGCCAGCAGGGGCAGCACTGAGCTATATTGTTCAGTGGCAGAGCAGCTCATCTGGAGTGCAGTGGATGAGGATGAAAGGAAACAGCAATTCTGCATTTCTCCATGGTAAGAAAGAACATACATGCAAGCATACACTCACTGGCCACTTTATTAGTTACAACTCCTGGTACAACTGTTCCAGGACAACACACACTGACACACCACCACCAAGTGTCACTTCAGTGCTGAAAACCATCCACCACCTAAATAGTACATGATCTGTGGTGGTCCTGATCATTAGAGAACAGAGTGAATGGGAGTATTAGATGCATCCACCTAACTGCGCCACCTTGTGGATGTAGAATCAGAATCCTCTAAACCTTCATCAGTGATCATGTGATGCTGCATACAGGATGATGGCGGCTGGACATTTTTAATAAATCTCATTACAACAATGTCACTGAGGTCTAATGCTGTAACTCAAATCCGTAACTCGCCTTAACATTGAGACTGAGGTTGGAACCAGGAACTTCCAAAGAAAACCCATGCAGACATGGAGAGGACATGCAAACTCCACTCAGTGTTTGTCCTGCCTGGGATCGAGCCCAGGATAGTTGTAAGACTACTGACTGCATCCATGCAATCTTAAAAAAAAAAAAAAAAAAAAAAAACATACCATACATCCTTCTTCAGGTCTATGATAATATATTTCTATTACTAATACACTTCTCAGGGGTCGTAATTGTGTGATACGATATTTAAGAACAAACATGTTATAAATTTGAAGCCTTTTAATATTCAGACAATTTCCCAAGGGTAATTAATTCATGTATAATCATGCAAATATCACATGAAAAATTTTTTTTCGCAAACCTTCTGAATAACAGTGTTCATTCACTGTGAACAGCCCTATATTTGACAAAAACATCACTACCACCACAAACGCCTAAGGTGTTAAAGTAAGGTGGGAAAGTAATAAAAAAACATTTGTGCTGCAGGGGCTGAGAACCAACGGTGATCGAGAAAATGACAAACGCCACAGAACATTCTTGAGACAATTGTCAGGCTGATCAGCGGACACGGATACAGATATCCAAACACTGTAGATATGGATATGGGATTGTTTCTTAAATTACTGTTTCACCTTCTAAATCAAAGCTGAAACTATATTGTAAAAAAGAGTGAACCAAAAAGACTTTAATGGAGTACCGAGGACCACTGTGCTCTTCTTTAGACCTTTATCATTACAGATGTAGATCTATAGGAGGTCTCAGCAGTAGAGTGAACCATATGCATATACATACTCGCTGATTATTTTCTTGGAACACTTATTCTAATACTGAGTAAAGCCTGCTTGTTCTTTTAAAGCTGTACTGAGGTTTGCTGTATTGTGCATTCTGAGAAACTTTTCTGCTCACCACACTATACAGAGTGGTTAACTGAGTTACATTAACCTTAAAGCAGCTTGCTTGTTCGCCACTGACCTCTCACTTTAAGCAGACATTTCCGCCTCACACGAGCTGATTTTGTTATTTTTGCACAATTGCAACTTTGAAGTCTGATATGCATAAAAACCCAAGAAATCAGTAGTAAAAAAACAAACAAACAAAAAAAAAAACAGGCCATCTGGAGTTACATTAATAATTAGGTCTACATGTGTTCCTCACAAGGGCTTAGTAAGTGTAAATACCATAAATAAATAGTATGCAGTGTTATTTTTAGGTGAATTAAGCAGATATGTGTTTATCACGGTTGATTTCAGGAACCCCGTCCTCTTTGAAGCACATCTCACTTTACGTTGAGAGCACCGACGGAGTGTCAGGACCTGCTTTCGGACAAATCCAAGGTTTGTGCAAGTTTGATACGTTAACAATCCTATAGCGCCGCTGTGAAATATTCTAAATATTCTTCAAGCACAAGCACACATTTGTGACATGAGTTTATAATTGAACACTTTATATTGTAAGCTGTCAATTATGCATCTAATATCATGCAGACCATAATATGCAAATTATTATTAAATATTATGTAAATAAGTTTTATATTTATATAAATTTATAAAATATATAAATAAGTATGATGACAGTATTTCGAATAATCCTTATTTATTGACATTATTGATATTAATATATTGGGACACATCGCTAGGGGTTTCATTCAGTCCCATTACCACAGGATTCTATTTGAAATTTTATGTTTCCAGCTGGGCGGCACAGTGGCTTAGTGGTTTAGCACGTTCTCCTCTTAGCGCTAGGGATTCCCGGTTCAAATCCCCATCTGGGTGGAGTTTCCATGTCCTCCCCGTGTCTGCGTGGGTTTCCTCCGGGTTCTCCGGTTTTCTTCCACAGTCCAAAAACATGGATCAAGTCAAATGAGTTCTCAAAATTGCCCCATATAGAGTGTGTCTGTGTGAGTGAGTGTGTGTCCAGCGATGGATTGGCGCCCTGTACTGGGTGTATCTGCCCAGCGCCCGAGACGTTCTCCCCTGGATGGGCATGGGGAACCCTACCGCGACCCTAATAGAGGATAAAGTGGGAGATAATGAATGAATGTTTCCAGCTTTATGGAAGCAATGGGGGGGGGGGGGCTTTCCTGTCCCATCATGACTGTGCACAAAGAACCGGCTAATAAAGGAATAACTGAGTGAATAGTGAGATTGGAGATTATGAGCCAGGCGATATGCCCCGTCTCATTTTGTAAGAGCCCCAAGAACAAGCCCCCTAACCCTCATTGCACCAGGGATGCTGAATTACAGCCCACGACCTTTAAGTTGGCGTCCTTGCGTATGTTGATTTGTATAAATTGTCTGTAAAATGACCTAATATAAAGCTGCTGTAAGTATTTCAGTGGTAGTAAAGTGTAAGATAAGAGGAAGTGAGGCCGAAGAGAAAGATTTCAATTTCATTCTTACAGAACAGAGCGTCTGACGTTGAACGCGTCTGCTGATATGAAACGCTGCAGATAAACTGTTTTCAGCTGTGAAACTAACAGGAGAACCTTTACGCTTCCAATAATCAGGATTCTCACAAGCCTCTGGAGCGCATGATCTATTGGGGAAACGCGGTCAGAGCAGGAAAAAGGAACACAAGTTCCTTTAGAAAAGATAGAAAAGTTTGACAGTGTAGTTTGGACGAGTTCGGTGGGCCGGATTAAAAATCCTAACAGGCCGTATCAGGCCCGCGGGCCATAGTTTCCATACTAATACAGTATGTCACACACAATTACACCACCACCCTGTCGATGTCACTGCAGTGTTGAGAATCATCCACCACTCACTACTTCACCTGAACTTTATATGTCTAAAGTACATACATTCATAATCTTCTGCTTAATTCTCCACCAAGGTCTCGGTGGGTGGGGGTGGGGGTGCCCATCCAGGGGAAAACATTTCGGACGCCAATCTATAGCTGGGTACACACTCACTCACACAGGCGCACTCTATAATGGGGCAATTTGGAGGATTTGTTTTACTTTGAATCCGTGTTTTAGGACTGTGGGAGGAATCCCACGTTGACACGGGAGTTCAAACTCCACCCAGATCAGGATTCAAACCTAAATGCCCGGCGCTGAGAGATGGATGTGCTAACCACTACACCACCGTACTGCCCCGAAAAAAAACAGATTTCTAAATGTAGTTCTTGAATTCTAGAACTACAAAGTGCATCTTTATAATAAGTAAAGCCGATGTAATAAATAACAAATAATAAATATAATAAATAAATAATAAATAACATAATGTAGAAAAGAATAGGCGGCACGGTGGCTTAGTGGTTGGCACATTCGCCTCTCAGCGCTAGGGATTCCCGGTTCGAATCCCCATCTGGGTGGAGTTTCCATGTCCTCCCCGTGTCTGCGTGGGTTTCCTCCGGGTTCTCCGATTTCCTCCCACAGTCCAAAAACATGGATCAAGTTAATTGAATGCTCAAAATTGCCCCATATAGAGTGTGTCTGTGTGAGTGAGTGTGTGCCCAGCGATGGATTGGCGCCCTGTCCTGGGTCTATCTGCCCAGCGCCCGAGACGTTCTCCCCTGGATGGGCATGGGGAACCCCACCGCGACCCTAATAGAGGATAAGCGGGAGAGAATGAATGAATAATGTAGAAAAGAGTGCACTTAAAAAAAATGGTGTAAAATTCAAATTCAAAACTCACATTTTAGAAAATAAATGTTTATGATTTTAAGTTTATGAGTTTAATGATTCTTTAATTGGCGTAAAGGGCTTTTATACTGAAACTAAAGACCTATTCCACTCTGAGGCAGACGTGGGGCACGATGTAAAAGGAAAAACCATGTTATAAACATGGCGTTGCATGCTTTTTGTGTGTGTGGGGGGGGAGGGGGTGCGTGTGCATGTGCATATGCAATGTGCACATGGGAAAGGGTTACCGAACCGTGAGGGAGGAAGTGTGTCACAGCGTATGGTTTAAGCGAACATGCACATGATCATGCCCCTTACATTCATGACGGGTTTCGAAACTTCACGTTTAAATGAACTCAACTGGCCGTGGGCTACAAAAAATCGAGCGTCACGTGGATTTGTCCCGGCGAGCGCGTACGACAGAAAGTGCGACGACGCCTGGTGTGCGAGACTCGAAGCCACAACGTGACGGCAGGTTTTTCCACCATATATACTGAAAAACTTACATCCACTTCCAGTAAGCCGCACCTGTGAATCACCCGTCTGACGGCTGCTTTGAGTCGTCCTGTTTTGTTTCAGATTCTACTCGAGAGCAGAGAAAACGGTACGGGGGCTCCTGAAAGGTTAAGTCAAGTCAAGTTATTTATTTCTAGAGCGCTTTTTACAACAGTACATCGTCACAAAGCAGCTTTACAGAATGAAAAGCCTTTAAACCCCCAAAGAGCAAGCCGAAGCGACAGTGGCAAGAAAAAACTCCCTGTTATGTTGTTATTCAAGGAAGAAACCTTGGGAGGACCAAGACTCAGTGGGGGACTCCTCCTCCTTGAGCGGCCAGGCAGCAACAACAATGTAGGACAGCCATGTAGAGACATTTAACAAATGGAAAAACTAAAAACTATATGTGAGTCCATTAAGGGGGCGTCCTGCAGGACCGCCAGTCCAATTAATATTCAGGTTCCATCCAGTGTTCGTCGGCAGAGCCATGGATCTCCAGGAAGCCGGTCACACCTCAAAAGAAACAGACAATGAAGGCAGTTAGAGCTAATAATAAAGCACAGCATTTAATTAATATGTAATTTATTGACACAGTTCAGTATGTGACTCCGGCATCACTGACTAGAGCAGCAGAACTAAAAGAGGCAGATACTGCAGACTCTACATAGTTGAGATGGCGCCCCAGAACAGCATCATTTCAGCGCCACCCCCCTCCATTAACGATGAGGTGGGTAAAGCGGTGAAACGCCAGCATACACTGATCACAGATTACCCTCCCAACACAGCCAAGCCTGAGATCTACATCTTTATCTACAGGGGATTAATTAAACGCAAGATTAAATAAATGTGTTTTTAATTTATTCTTAAAGATTAATAGTGATTCAGAAGCACGAGTTCCATTAGGCCTACGTCATCCCGAATTATTCAATTGAAAATGAGGCTGGTGTCCGTTGTCAGGTCATCACAGACGGATGACCCGTGATGTCCAGCGAGTCTTCAGGGGTTAATGAAACCACCCTTCGCTATGAACTGAAAGTGGAAATAGTTTGGCATTCGCAGTGTAGTTGTGGTATTTCGCTGGACCCGGCGTGACTGCTGACAAACTGCTATTTTTTAACGTGGTTTGACACGTAACAGGAAGCGGACGCTTCCAATACAGTAAACGTGTCGCTCTGATCGTATTAGTGGCGGCTTCATTCAGACCTCAACTCCAGAGTCGGTACGGTGGCAGGATCTTAAACACTACATCTGCTAAAAACCTGAAAAGAAAAACTCACTGTCACGCGCCAGTATGTTTCTGAAGGTAGGAGCTGGGTGGCCCTTCGTGTATCTTGTTCCCCCTGAGGCTTGCTGTGGGTAGAGTGATGGCAGCGAATGCATTAAAGCACCTTTAAATAGCTCCCTCTTCTCAATTCCTGTTTCTGCACTCGCATGCTTGCACAAGAAATGAACCAAGGATATAGACTGTGCTTAATAAACCTTAGACATTCGGATTCCTCCTCTGAATGAATCAAATTAGAGCTTTTTAAAGAATGAATGATTCAAAGCTGTGACTTACAAATTTACGAATACCCAGCCTCATTTATAATGTGGCACATAGCATTATTTTGGCTATTTTGGCCAAATATTAATGAGCCTAACCCCCAACCTTTAGACTGATAATCCACCCCTAACCACTAAGATACTACCTCTATTATTGACAATGTCAGTTGTCAGTGAGGTGGCACAGTGGTATGCACTTCCATCTCACGGCAAGAAGGTCCCAGGTTCAGTTCCCAGCTGCTCCTGTCTGTGTGGAGTTCGCATGTTCTCCACAACCTGCATTGCTTTAAACTCCGGGTTTTCTTCACACATCTCAAAAACCTGCTGACGGCTTAACTGAAAGTAGATTTCATTTAAGACTGGATGGCATGGTGGAGCTGCTAGGAGTTCCACCTCCTCAGTTTCATTCCCATTTGAAACTAAGAGATAATGAAGTCAGTGTGAAGTCAACATGTCCCCCCCGTACCTGCATCACATTACTACAAAGACACGATAAAGCGCCTCACAGCACGGACCCTGAATCGAGGTTTCGATTCACAGTGGGTCAAACACTGGTTCTTTCTGTAGGGTCAGCAGTTGTGGGTTTATCACAGGGTTTCAGGTCACCAAACGGTCAGTCGGAGACTAATCGGAGTCAAAAGTTGCGGTCCTAAGCCTGGGTAAATTGAAGGGATGTGTCAACAAGAGCATCCTGTGTAAAACTGTCTCACGTTGAATTTGCTGATCTTCTCCTCTGTGGTTTCATTTAACGGGAACAAGCCACAAGCAGAAGAAGAAAAAGGAGATGTTGCACCTATGACTGTATCGCTTGTAACCATGGCTTTTGGGAAATAGGCAGAGATGCTGTCCAGATAAATAATGATGTATTCCAGGGAAAATAAATAGGACTTTCAGTATGTAGAGAACCAGATACACCACACACTGTTCATCATAGGACTGTGGAGCTCGATATAGAAGGTAGAGTAACAAAGAGGAGTGACGAGGGAGTGTAGATGAGCTGGGTATAAATAATGTCGTTAAAATGTATCGAGTAGTTAGGAATAATATATATAGATATATAAATTAATTCTGATTGATCTTTTCTTTGGGGGGTACAGGTGCTGTGGCGAGCCCCATTTATGTGATTGGGTCAGAATTACCTGCTGCTGCACAGAGGCCCAATTGTAAGTCAATCTAATATCTATTCATTCATTCATTCATTATCTCCCGCTTATCCTCTATTAGGGTCGCGGTGGGGTTCCCCATGCCCATCCAGGAGAGAACGTCTCGGGCGCTGGGCAGATAGACCCAGGACAGGGCGCAAATCCATCGCTGGGCACACACTCACTCACACAGACACACTCTATAGGGGGAAATTTTGAGAATTCAATTAACTTGTTCCATGTTTTTGGACTGTGGGAGGAAACCGGAGAACCCGGAGGAAACCCACGCAGACACGGGGAGAACATGGAAACTCCACCCAGATGGGGATTCAAACCGGGAATCCCTAGCGCTGAGAGGCGAACGTGCTAACCACTAAGCCACCGTGCCGCCCGAATCTAATATCTATAGTTATTGTTATTGATGTTACCCGCTATCACTTCCCGGATGAGGCCTCAACATTACAGAAGCTGTGATCAGATGCAGTGTGTGGTATATTGTGGTCATATGTATGAGAGCATGTCCGCCATGTCTGAACTCACGCGTCAACTCAAAGCCTCCTTCTGTTTCTTTTTCAGATGGAATGCTTGTTGTGATCTGCCTGATTGCTGCCATTCCCTTCACCATCTTTGTAAATCTGCTGTACCTGAAATGCACAAGAAAAAGGTGCAATGAATTTGTCTTGCATTGAAACTTTGCTTACGGGGTGATGGGATGACGAGAAAAAAACTGGTTTCAGTTCCATTCCCGTACTTCACTTGATTTAATCATTAAACTGGTAATTTGTCTAAGGCCTTTCTAAGAACTCAGTGGACTAATGAAGCCTGTGATTGGCCGGCATGTGGCTTCTCCTTGCATGATCTTTAGGTTCCTGTGAAACTGGTTGGTGAAAATCAAGCAGTCAGCACTGCATGCATGGTGGGAGTCTTTGACAGCAGTAGCTCTGTTAGAAGAGGCAGTGACACATTGAACCTAAACCGAGTAGGCCATGACACAGCACCCCTGGGGCAATAGGGGTTAAGCCTACTGCTCACTGGCCCACACTGACAACTTGGAGAACAAAGGGTTTCGACACTCCAACCTCCAACCAGCTTAACAGCCCCACACCCTACCTACACAAACATCCTAAAACACAAAAAAAATCACAATTACTATAAGTGCACTCATTCCAGTGTGTGTACTGCAGGCATGGTGTGTGTGGTTGCAGCTCAGTTCCATTATGTGTTGTTCTTGTTCATGGCGGGTGGGAGGAACTGTTTCTGAAGTCTGCTTGCTTTTGTTCGCCCGCCTTTATGAAAAGAGCTGAAATGTGTCTGCTTACGAATATAATATAGTATATTATATAATATAATAATATATGAGATATAATATATTATATTATTATTATGAAAAAGTTGAGTGCAGAGTAAAAAAGATAAATAATATATATATATATATATATATATATACATATATATATAGGCGGCACGGTGGCTTAGTGGTTAGCACGTTCGCCTCTCAGCGCTAGGGATTCCCGGTTCGAATCCCCATCTGGGTGGAGTTTCCATATTCTCCCCGTGTCCGCGTGGGTTTCCTCCGGGTTCTCCGGTTTCCTCCCACAGTCCAAAAACATGGATCAAGTTAATTGAGTTCTCAAAAAATTACCCCCTATAGAGTGTGTCTGTGTGAGTGAGAGTGTAGCCAGCGATGGATGGGCGCCCTGTCCTGGGTCTATCTGCCCAGCGCCCGAGACGTTCTCCCCTGGATGGGCATGGGGAACCCCACCGCGACCCTAATAGAGGATAAGCGGGAGATAATGAATGAATGAATGAATGAATATATATATATATATATATATATATATATATATATATATATTAATTCTGCACTCAACTTTTTCACAATATCTTGTTCCAGTTTTTATGCTACAGCCAATAAGTTTTACAGGGTTTACAGGGTACACAATCCATACTACACACACACAGCCCCAACGCCACACCACACTCTTACACTCTTACACAACCCACACTACACAGACACACTCTAACAAGATAACAAGCTAAACTGTCTCTTTCTAGTTGATCATGGTCTTTTTTTTCTTTTGTAGAATAAGGAAGGTGTGCGTGTCGGTGGGACCGTCTTGGCTTTTTGTGAATTTACCGAAACTGGGAAACAGCAATGCCATCCGGCTTCTGAAGGTATCACACTTTCCACAAACTCCATTAAGCCTTAAAAGAACTAGTTTATGAGAACATCTGAAATCAAATGTTACAAGCTGTGTCCCAATACTTTACTGCGATTCCATAGTTCATCACTTCCATAGGAATGTTTTGTAGAGTTCATCATAATGTTCTGTCTCTAGGATGAAAGATGTGGAACTGATGTGTGCTGGCAACCAGTGGACACCGACCCACCTTTGTCTCCAGTGGAAGACTGTAGTCCATTTTTGGAAAGGAGGATCTCGTATCCTAACGTGCACAGAGAAGACTTTACAGATGGTCAGGTGGCGCAGGAATGGACCATCTGTCCTTATAAACCGCAAATCTCGAACGTGTCTCAAAAAACAGATATATTGCCCATGGCTACCGAGGAGGATGAGGAGGAGAATCCCTGGTTGGACTTCCCCCCACCTCTTTTTCAACAGGAGTTTCTGCCATGTTCCGGAGGACAAACGCCTCTGAATAGCTGCTTGACTCTGGATGGGAGGCCTGTATCACTGGACGTCGTGGATGGTTTTTTTTCCTGATTAGATTAGACTGTTGATGGAGAGGCATGGTAAACCAGACAGCACTGGGAAGGGTGACCAAGGTTGGAATCCGAAGTTAGAACACATTACAGGCCAATTTTAACTTCTTTGAGCACTACAGTGTTGCCTTATTACAAGAGTTCAATGCTGAACTGAGGGAACTCCCAGAACTACAGTGCAGATGGTTCCTTCAGTATACGGGCTTCTGACATCCGGTCTCCAGTCTATAGGTGCCATTCTGACCACCAAGGAACCTTCATTTTTTTTCTTTGGTCGTGCGGCGTCCACACAGACGTTGGAGGTGCCCAACAGTCTCCATCATCTCGTCTCTTTTTAAATGGGCACACAGACCATCAGCGGAACCTCCAGCAGGTGCATCAATTACATTCTCGTTGGTTCTGGCTCCCCTTCCAGACGGGGTTCTTCAACGACGCTGCGCACAACCGGTCATGTGGAATAAAATACAAATAATCTGAACATGAACATTACAACCGCTATCCTCTAACAGTACGACCAGCATTTGCACGTTGCATTTTAGCATTACACTTTAAATTAAAGGGTTTTTTTCTTCTCCTAATCTCACGATCTGATTGGTTGAGTGGTCACTGTGACATCATACGTGGTATCACTCCTCTGTTTTATTGAACACATCACAATGCAGTGACAGGCTGTACTTGGTGATTATTGAATGGAATAGAATATTTATTGTGTATTATGATTTTTAAGAATTAAAAAGAGACTGTATATATATAAAAAAGTATTTTTTCAATTATAATAAAATGGGAAATTGATGAGCTTTCTGTTTTAGGTCACCTGTGAACTTAGTGTCAGCATTTCGACTTGTATTCATGGACCTCGACGTTGGGTTAGGGGCGCTTTTCAGTTTTAGTCAAATGTCACATTTGCAGAACCACAAACAAACATCCTGTGTATGTTCTTAAACCAGCCCAAATCATGTGACATGCACAACCTACCAAGCTCACATAGCTGTGCCTACAGAACCCAGAATTTAACAACGGCACAATATCAGGATCGGGTCTTTGTGTGGATTAGAGCTGATCATATACAAAGGCGTACAGTAATCATATTGGTATTTTAAAGAAGCTCTTATTAAAGCAATGCACTGTTTGTTTGAGCTGTATGCTGAGCTACATGGGGTGCATTTAATGTTTGAAAAATAGAAATAATCAACTATTTAAATCATTTTCTGTTTCATCCAAACCTATTGTCTCTGGTGTTTATACATGTTCCACTTTGTGAGAACAGTTCTGGGAAGGATTTTTCTTTATTCCAGCATTACTGAGCCATACAATACTTCTGGAATGAACTACATTTACATTTACATTTAGTCATTTAGCAGACGCTTTTATCCAAAGCGACTTACAAATGAGAACATTACAAGTCAGAAGCTAACTACACTGTAAATTCATCAAACCTGATTGTTATTTGATGCTGCCCCCCCCCTTTTTTTTCACAACAGGTATTTGTTAAACAATAGGTATTTGCTAACTAGAATGGAGACTGCCTGACCAGTCTTCTGTGTCTGACCTTACAAATGTTCTTCTAAATGAACAGGCAAAGTACACTGTAAAATCTTTTTTTTAAATAAATTAAGTAAATACATGGGGTGGCACGGTGGCTTAGTGGTTGGCACGTTCGCCTCTCAGCACTAGGGATTCCCGGTTCGAATCCCCATCTGGGTGGAGTTTTCCTCCGGGTTCTCCGGTTTCCACAGTCCAAAAACATGGGTGAAGTGAATTGAATTCTCAAAATTGCCCCATATAGAGTCTGTGTGAGTGAGTGTGTGCCCAGCGATGGATTGGCGCCCTGTCCTGGGTCTTTTTGCCCAGCGCCCGAGACGTTCTCCCCTGGATGGGCATGGGGAACCCCACCGCGACCCTAATAGAGGATAAAGCGGGAGATAATGAATGAATGAATGAAACGTAAATACAGGTTAAATAAAGAATGTCTATGGGTGTGCAGAGTGGGGGATCTCTTGACACTTTTAGGATGTATGACTATATGACAGAATTTAACTATATATTCCAAATATTGCAATGACTTCTGAGGTTTTTTATTAAGTGTGGCAGTAAATAATCATAAATTGGGTCATTTAGCAGATTATCCAAAGCGACTTACAAGGTGAGCATAGGGTTATCACAACATCCCTGGAGCAATAAGGGTTAAGGGTTTTGCTCAAGGACCCACACTGGTAACTTCAGTGGACCTGGGATTTGAACCTCAACCTTCAGATTGATAGCCCAACACCCGAACCACTGAGCTAACCCGCCCCCCCGGGTTATTTATCATAATATAAATAATCATCAATAAATCCATCTATCCACCTTATCTATGAGTGGGTCACCATCTGTGATATATGTCTAAGTATTTATATTTTATCTGTAGGTTTTGGATTCTGCGTATTTAACTGTTCTATCCGTGCATCTGTCTAGCTATCTCTCTGTCTGCCTGCTTATGATTCTAACAAGACTTCGTCGAGGTTGGGTCAGTCATAGGCTTGTGGATAAGGAACCAGCTTTGTGACCCGAAGGACCCCGATTCAATTCCCGGGTCCCTACAAGCACCATGGCTGAAGTGCTCAATTGCTCCCCGGGTGCCATGTAAAGGGCTGCCCACCACTCTGGGCATGTGTGCTCACTTCACTAGTGTGTGTGTTTGTGTCACTGCATGGATGGGTTAAATGTGGAGGATACATTCCTCTGTGTATAAGTCCAGGAGGAAAAATTGATCACTTTAACTATATATTAAAAGAATTGTACATTAGTTTGTCTGTCTGTTTACATCACAAACTACCTGATATATGTATTTATTTATTCATCTCCCTTAATGTTCTATGGAACCACTATTTAACTATTATTAAACTAATAATACATAACTATTTATCTATCTTTTATCTACCTACCGTCCTCCGTTCCATATCTTGCTGTCTGTTTGCCAACCTAATGTGTTTACCTCCTGAACTCTTCATACGGCTATCTGTCTGTCTATCAAAACATCCTTTTCAGCTCTTTTTCTGACTGACTTGTGGTTTATTGTTTTGTTGGGTTACTATTCACTATGTTGTGGTTTATTACAGTTGTCGGTACGTGGAAGCGTTTTTTTTTATTTACACTAACTGAAGGAAACTGAAGCAAACGAGCCTCTTCAGCTCATCAGACCATCGTTCTGGAATATCGGTTGCTACAACAAAGAGAAGCAAATGAATGACAAACAGCCGATGTTCCACCGAATTGACTCAGAACGTGTTCTAAACGTCGTGTCTGTCTGTTGATAACACTGTGTGCCGGGTCGAGGATTCGATGTCAGATCTGGGGAGTGTTTCACCCAAAGCACGGGTGAAGGAGGAACTGCAGAAGACGCCACCTCAAGAGTTCATGTTCACTCACAGCTGCGCGGCGCCTGAGGAGAGACGCTTCACCACGACATGTGAGGAACTTCAACCGCCTTTTATTTGAGGAACATCCACTGAACCGACCCGAAGAGAACCTTTGGGACTTCGGACAGATGACACGGGTGAGTTAGGAACCCAAACCTAGTGGATCGACGGTGACGGGTTATGTTTACGGCTGTTCTGCTTCTTCCTGATGCTCTTCAGACCCGAACGTAACAAGTAACGCAAAGAGAACCAACTGTAGCGTGCTTACCTACAGCTTATAATGAACCTCATCTCTTCATTATACCTCAGAAAAAATACTTACATATTTAACAATCATTAAAAAAAATTATATATAAATATATTATATCATAAATTAAGCTTCATTTGACATTCGTGGTGTTTATATATATATATATATAGTATGTATTGTATATATTGTTCTAAATTGCATAGTGTTTATGCACTAGTCCCCCTTTGGCTGCAATTAACATGCTCATAATTTGAATATACAGTTTGCATTAATAGAAGCTTTTTAAAACCTCTTCTGCATTTCTAAAAGATGCAGCCGGCATATGGGGCATTTATTTCTTCTGCTGTGTTCTTTCACCAACTCTTTTTCACCCCTTTTTGAATAAATGCAACACTATTACTGTTTAATAAAGCTGCGTTTCAGTGCTTGAGTGAAATGCAAGCTACTGAATTATCTACTGACAACATTAGTATTTTGCTTTTGTCCAGCACATCAGTATTGGCACTGTTGATGTTGGTATTGATGTTTTGCGCCAGGTGTTTGTTTCTTAGCGGTTTGGAAAGTCTGTCAGAGATATTTCTGCATATAGGTCTAACATCTGGAATAAGCCAAAGTTTATTACATAGTACATTAATTTTTCATGACAATCATAAGGCTGTAAATAGTTCATTTATAGATCACAATCACGCTGAGCTCATATGAAGCGGGTGGTCGCATGAGCAGCATGGTTTGTAGATGCGGACGGCTGGCATCACGTGATTTGAAGGATGCAGCTGATAGCCCTTGTTTTTTTTTTGCTGGCTGGAGTCGGTTTTATGAAAAAGAAGGGATGGTTGATGTGCATAAAATATTATATTTAATATTGTCAGTACCCAGTTAGTAGGCCATAACTCACTGAGACACAGATATACTGCTTTATCTAAGAATAACCAGAGTGCTTTGAAAGATAATAGTTAAAAAATGGCTTAATTACCTGATCGTTGTCTTGACTCTTTTAGGCTTTCGTATTTCTACATCAAATGAGTTTACCTTGCATTAGATAAATCCCAGCTGTTGGTCCTCACAAGGTTTCTTCCTATAAAAACAAATTAACAACAACAGTTTTGAGGAATATCAAGTTTAATCATCATAATTTATTCTATGATTACTAATATCTAATTGTATATCAAGTAGTTTTCTATTTCTTGATAATTAATTTATTAATACTGATATTTTTGGCTTAATAATTTAGACTTTGACGGCTGAACACCCCTATTTTAGTCATAATTAATCAAGCTATTGACGACAATATAAAGGGAGAACATTATGCGTATTTTCTGACCCTCACGGCATTAATATTATTCTGGTAATATTCTGTACACTTGTCTGTTATTAAAAATCATTGGATGATCAGACTATCAGTGTTCAGTCTAATAAAGTCGGTCTATCAGCCTCTTGTGAAACTTGCTGTTGTATAAACTGCAGAAAATGCATTAAGCAGCTCGATGCCTTCTGTGATTTATTCCTTTGTGTGGTTTGGCATTGAATTTGTGTAGGAAGGAGGAAGGATGGTATAAATGATCTGAATGAACATTTCAATGATCTGAAATGATTTGTAGTTTTGAGTTGACCTGATTTAAATTATTAAAATTATTAATTGCTTCTTTTTGATTTGACTCAGTTTAATGAGAAGGTTAATTCTCACATTGTGCTGCTTGGCGTGTTTAAGGAAAACAGATGCTGATTAACTTATTTAAACTTATTTAAAACAAAAGTAGGGAAAGAAAGTGAAACTTCACGCAGTCACACCCTCCACTCCACTAACACCCTGATAAACTTTCCCACGTTCAAAGAGAACGGCAAGATTTCATGCATTAAATATTAGATTTATAGACAAATATGAGTTTATATTATTCATTGATTTATTCATTATCTCCTGCTTATCCTCTATTAGGGTCGCGGTGGGGTACCCCATGCCCATCCAGGGGAGAACGTCTCGGGCGCTGGGCAGATACACCCAGGACAGGGCGCCAATCCATCGCTGGGCACACACTCACTCATACAGACACACTCTATAGGGGGCAATTTTGAGAATTCAATTAACTTGTTCCATGTTTTTGGACTGTGGGAGGAAACCGGAGAACCCGGAGGAAACCCACGCAGACACAGGGAGAACATGGAAACTCCACCCAGATGGGGATTCGAACTGGGAACCCCTAGCGCTGAGAGGCGAACGTGGTAACCACTAAGCCACCGTGCCGCTCGAGTTTATATTATACAAATAAAAATCAATTAAAAAGAAAACACAAAACAAAGTCAGCAATGGGTGACTTTGAATACTTTTGTCCATTTTTTTGGCACCTGTGTCAGAAAACACTATTTTTAATCATATCATGACTGTCTTTCTTTTTATAACAGACGTTTCTAAAAGTTATTATGAGCAGATCTTGCGGGTGAGCCTAGCCAGAACTGCTGGAGCGAGAAAGTCCAATGCTTCCTGAATGCAGCGTCTGGTTCTCCTTCGTATTGCTTTTGCTCTGGCCTACAGGGGCACCAGCAGGTAGGACACGGGTTCAACAAAGCTCTATGCTACTATGCTCTGCACAGTGGAATGAATGAGTGACATGATAGTGATGATTATGTATATTATTAAAACATTATATGATTACTATACATTATGATATTTACAGACACTTTAGTTACGCCTCTTTGTTTTTACACTCATTATCCCCATAGATGGACTTTGTAGTTCTATAATTATAGACTGTAGTACTTCTGTTTCTCTACACACTTCATCTGATGATCATAAAACCCACAAGGCAGGTGCTGTTAAAGTGAAGGATCCTCAGCTACACCACACACACACACACACACCACAAACGCATCAGTGTCATTGCAGTCCTGAGGGTACGGTAACTCAGTGGTTAGGGCGTTGGGCCATCAATCTAAAAGGTTAAGTGGTTCAAGTCCCAGGTCCACTGAAGTTACCAGTGTGGGTCCTTGAGCGAGACCCTTAACCCTCATTGCTCCAGGGATGTTGTGATGAACCCTGTGCTCACCTTGTAAGTCGCTTTGGATAAAAGCGTCTGATAAATGACAAAATGTATGTAAATGTATGTAATACACCACCCAAAAACACAACAACTCCGTAGTGGTACTGTGGGGGGTTCTTATCATCAGAGAACAGAGTAATGGGGACTAACACGGCATGTAGAGATACAGATGGACTACAGAAAATAATTGCAGAACTACAAAGTCCATCTGTGTTATAAGTGTCACTGAATTATAAATTATGATCCTAACCCAACAACTTACATTACATTTGGTCATTTATTGGACGCTTTTATCCAAAGCGACTTACAAGGTGAGCACAGGGTTCATCACAACATCCCTGGAGCAAAGAGGGTTAAGGGTCTTGCTCAAGGACCCACAATAATAACTTCAGTGGACCTGGGATCTCAACCTACAGATTGAAAGCCCAACGCCCTAACCTCTGAGCTACCGCACCCTTAATATTTCAGTCTGGGTTCTTAATGATTGGTTTATTGACAATTGGATTGAAAAGGGCAAAAGTTGCCCATTTTAAATGCAAGAAAACCGTTTCCTGTCAGAGTCTGCCCATCAACAGTTTATCTTCGTCCCATCTTGCTCCAGGTGTTTAGTCTATTGAGGTTAAACGATAAAGTACAGCAATTCAATAAATGACTCATTATTTTTTTTGCCTGCGTAATAACGCCCAATCAAGAACACGACCCACACATTCTCAGCTTTACTCATCTGATGAAATGTTCAGCACTGATACAGTAATAATGTGTTGATCCAGGTATTTGATCCACTGCAGCTTTTAAGCTGTTAGAGTTGCACATATATGTTCTCCAAATTATAAAAAAAACAATACAAAATGCCCTCCTGTGGTACTAATTAAACATAACCAACCTGTCTGCATTGTGCTTGCTAGAGGAAACATGCTCCGTGCTCTCGAAGAAAGAGGTTGGCATGGGTTCGAGCATCCAGGTCTACTGCGTCTTCAAGAAAGAATGTAGCAGACTTTTTTTCCAAAACGAGGTGGCCTCACGATACACCTCCGTGAATTCAACCGTGCTGAAGAAGGACATCAGGAATCTGACAAAAGTCACCACCATCACCTGCAGATGTGAAAATGAACCCGAACCCTGCGGCGCCGACATCACGCCCGGGTGTAAGTACGCAGTACAATCACTAACGCAGTTGTATATACGATCACAGTTGTAAATACGTTGTTTAACCAGGGCTGGGAGTTTTATTTAAAGAGAACACATTAGAAACTCAGACCAAACCAATGGGCTGAACTTTAATAGGACACAGAGAACATGAACAAAAGCAGCCGGCAATGTTACTGGTCAATGTTACTGTGATGTCACAGCAGAGAATTCTAACACTGTGATTTGTTTGACAGTTGAGAAAGCAGTTCATTATCCATTACCATGCCTCATTTTCAGTATGGTTTTACCGTGGACCCACCCGACCGCATCAGCATCAGCTCACAACTTCATGGACCTCACATCAGAACATTCATTCATTCATTCATTATCTTCCGCTTTATCCCATAATGGGGTCGCGGTGGGGTTCCCCATGACCATCCAGGGGAGAACGTTTTGGGCGCTGGGCAGGTACACCCAGGACAGGGCGCCAATCTATCGCTGGGCACGCACACAAACACACTCTACATGGGGCAATTTGGAGAACTCAATTGACATTGATCCATGTTTTTGGACTGGTGGAGGAAACCAGAGAACCTGGAGGAAACCCACGCGGACACAGGGAGAACATGGAAACTCCACCCAGATTGGGATTCGAACCGGGAATCTCTTGTGCTGAGAGGAGAACGTGCCAACCACTAAACCCCCGTGCCGCCCACATCAGAACATGTGCAGTCATTTATTACAGTGTTGCCCTGGCTTTTTGGACATAACGATATTAACAAAAACACTTTATAAATAAAAAGGTCATGTTGCTCTTACAGCGGCATATTAAAGCTGGAGTGCAAAACTGTACACTGCAGTTTCACTCCTAAACTGCCGCAGCAGCTTGGTGTAAAAACTTTACGCAAAGTGAGAAGGGCCGGCTAAAAATACATCGTGAGGGTGAAAGCTGTTTAAGCTACTAAGCTACTCCAACGCTCGAAAACATTAAAACTCTGGGTGTTTATTTTCAGATCCACCTGCGGTTCCACAGAACCTCACCTGCGTACGAGAAGGGGAATCCGGCAAGGTGAGGTGCTCATGGAGAGCAGGAAAGAAAACACATGTCAGGAACACCTCGTACCTTTGGTCAGTAAAGGTCACCGTCTTGAAGTGGACATTTCGGTCACAAGTCAGGTGTTTCTTTGTTACTTGGAACTGTGTAAGGTGTGGACTCACCGTACATGTTGGTTCTGCAGGGTGCGATGGAATCAAGCGACTGGCACACGAACTGCCGTGCGAAGTGGAACCTCATCAGCCGAATTTTCAGTCTCTGGCAAACCCAGCCAGCTGTCGGTGTGGGTCAACGTCAGCAACAGTCTAGGCTCGGAAATCTCCGCCGTCTATAACTTCACTCTTGATAACATAGGTGGGATGGATGTATAAAAATAATATAGAAGTCTGTATGTTAATTGTATTGTAGATATGTTTATTGTATAGTGTATAGTCAAGAAACTATATCTACCACACACCACTCTTGGCCAAGCATTCTTCACACAAGCGTTTTTGGAGCTGATTCTGATTTTGATTCTGATATAAGATCGTATTTTAAGAATCAGTATGAAATGGTAATTCACCTCAAGTGCTCTTTCCACATTTACAGTAAGACCACTGAAACCAAAAATTAACGAGATTAAGTGTTCGTCAAGACGATGCCAGATCTCTACCGATGTCGACGTCAACGTCCAGATAGTGGAGGTTAAATACAGACTGAATAAGGAGGCTTGGAACACTGTCCAGCTCCATGTAAGTACACATTATATAAATCTGAAACACACATTTCAATGCTTTATCAATATATCATACATAGACGTTAAATCTGGGTGCATTGTGGGAAAACTGTAGAGTGCACTAGAATAATAGTAATAGGGAGCGATGCAAATGACAGATAAAGACTCAAATGCAAAAAGATTTCATTGTAAAGATGCTTTCCATGTTGTTTGTCACACAAAAACATAATTAGCCTGTCAGTCTGTTAAAACAGGGTCTACACTGCGTTTTTAATATGGCATCTATTTTAATCTTTTGACTTTAGCCTCTTGGACCTCAAACCTTTTAGAGATGCTCTCAGGATTAAAAATACTACATTCACCCCTTAAGATATATATATATATATATATATATATATATATATATATATATATATATATATATATATATATATATATATATATATATATATATATATATATATTCGCAGGGTTTTCATTTATTTCACCAGAAAGAGAAAAAAAATTTGTATAGGTATTGAAACCGCGGCATAGTCAGTCTGTAGTGTCGGTAAAGTAGGTCAGATGGGTGAATTCTGCTGTACATTTTAAAGCTCTGACTATAAGAACAGTCCCCTGAACAGAAACATCCAGTCATCAGAATCGTGTGGTTGGAAACCGACAATCAGCCAGAGGAAGCTATGGACTCTTGATTACAACATGAAGCAGGATGGCTGCAGCTAATATAAAATCTTTTTTTGCCCCGGGCGACATTATGATGATTGTTTAGCAATTTTTTTTGAGACACCGGTGAAAACAGACGTCCAGAGGACCTTTGCTGACCTTCAGTTCTGATGGTGGCGGATTCTCCGCCGTGAAACTTACATGTTGGTGTGTTTTTGGTAAAAGTGACTCAGTCTGTCTCTTTCGGTCTGTTTGTCTGTAGATGCGTCCAAATTCACACAGTAAACTATATCATCGGGTTAAGCAGCTTCGTGAGGAAGCGAGGATGTTGCATCCATTCGGACGCTTTATGTGAATGATATAAAAACACCATTTAAATGGGTGAAGGGGGGAACATAAAATAAAATATGAATGCATAGTCCAAGGCGGCATGGTGGCTTAGTGGTTGGCATGTTCTCCTCTCATCACTAGGGATTCCCGGTTTGAATCCCCATCTGGATGGAGTTTCCATGTTCTCCCCGTGTCCGCGTGGGTTTCCGTCGGGTTCTCTGGTTTCCTCCCACAGTCCAAAAACATGGATCAAGTTAATTGAATTCTCAAAATTGCCCCATATAGAGTGTGTCTGTATGAGTGAGTGTGTGCCCAGTGATAGATTGGCGCCCTGTCCTGGGTCTATCTGCCCAGCGCCCAAGACGTTCTCCCCTGGATGGGCATAGGGAACCCCACCGCGACCCTAATAGAGTATAAAGCGGAAGATAATAGATGGATGGATGGATGGATGCATAGTCCAATTTCCTGTAAACACCAGCAAGTCAACAAAAATAAAGTATTCTGGTGCAAAATGCTGCTGGAATAAACAAAGAACCGGAACATTTTATTTTAAAGAACTGATACCTTTGGAGATGAAATTGTTGACAATTCGGTTTGGATGAAAGTGTCCAGTTCTGAGCCTCTAAAGGTCAGCACTTCAACACACTTTCAGATCCGATCAGGTTAAACATGACATTTCAAACCTCTAAAACACGATCCGCTTGGGCTGTCCTGATTGGTTGTTCTGACCAAAACAAAATAACTGTACGATAATACATCATCTCAAAGCAGCTGTACAGTATTCCGAGCCTGAATTCTTAAAGAGCAAGCCGAAGCGACAGTGACAAGAAAAAAACTCCCTGTTAGGTTGGTTTTTAAAGAAGAAACCTTGAGAGGATCGCGAATCAGTGTTCACCAAATTACATGGGCCTTTAACACTTATTGCACCAGGGGTGCTGTATTGTGGCTGTGTTCTAACCCCAACCATTCAGTTGCGACATTTAAAAGTTGCGTTGAATAAGTGTCTACTTACTAAAATTACATAAATATCAGAGCATTTTATACGAAACCAATAAAATGGGCATAGGAAGCATATTTGCAGAACATGATAAAGGACTTGCATACACTGGCTTGAGACATAAAGCCCCAACCTTCAGACTGATAGTTCCACACCTTAGATCACACACTGAACCTTCGACTCGCCGTGACGCCAAGAACCCATTAAATCAAGCCATCAGATGCAGAGCACAAACCTGATGTTGCTTGACTCAGAACTAGAGAAATAAATGTAAGGGTTTTTTCTATCCTCAGTGACATAACCTCCAGGATGTTTGCATCGTCAACATCATTGGCGCATTTCTGCACATTTTGTATTATCATACATTGTCCAAATGTCCAAAATATGGGTCCTACTGTATGGAGTTGCGTCAGTTTATCAGCGCAGGACCGTATGCGAAGGGGAACTGAGACTGAAAACTGATTCAAAGCTAAACTGAAACTTAAGCGCGACTCAAGGTAAATACTCATGACACCCACGTAAGCTGTAAACCTGAGGTACGACTCATAAAGGCATATGATATCCAAGTAAAAGCATTATTTCTTCTATAAAGCGTGCTGTTTTTAATTCCTTTATGCGTTTATGTTTTAATTTGTGCCATTCATCAAACGGAAGTAGGGCACCAGGTATGCTCAAAGTACTACAGCTGGCCATTATGAAAAGGGGTTTGGTGACTTAGTGGTTGAAGAGCTGAACAATTGAACAGGAAGTCGTGGGTTCGGGTTCCAGCAGGGAAATTCTACCAACATTTAGCTGCTGCAAATTAAATTTACTAAACCTTAAACGTTATAAAAGATCAAATGACATTAACTATATAACCCTCAGCAGTCTCGACTGGTCATCTATATATATTATATATAGTTGGTTATTTGTATATTGTGAGTGTATATTGTGCGCAGTGCAGTTGTACATCGTTCCTGACTGAATACAATAGAGTAGTTTTGGTGGAATCGGTGGCGTACCTGATCTTGTTGACGCCCAGGTTTAAAACCAACCCAAGCTGATGTTATTGTTGATATAGCGGTTTTAGTTCAGATAAGCTGGTTTCATGTTGGTTACGGATGATTTTTAGTTTGATATTTTGAACATCAGAAGTCACTGTATTACCATTTGCTTTGAATAAAGGCGTCTGCTAAATGACTAAATGTAGATGTAATGGTCCAAGCCGTAGGCTAAATATTAAGGGGGAGCAAATTGGCACCTCGACTGTTCAACGCTGCACAACAACGGACAGATCATTTGAGTCTTGTATCTCATTGTAACGTAAATCTGCACCGTATTTAAGTTTATAAACCGCACCAATTTAGACTGCTGTGACTAAATTATACAGGTTTTACACTCATCTGCCACTTTTCGGGCTGATTAACTGTCCAGTAATTGAAATATCGCGGCACGGTGGCTTAGTGTTTGGCACGTTCTCCTCTCAGTGCTAGGGATTCCCGGTTCGAATCCCCATCTGGGTGGAGTTTCAATGTTCTCCCCATGTCTGCGTGGGTTTCCTCCGGGTTCTCCGGTTTCCTCCCACAGTCTAAAAACGTGGATCAAGTCAATTGAGTTCTCCAAATTGCCCCATAAAGAGTGTGTATGCGTGCGTGTCTGTCTAAGTGAGTGTGTGTCCAGCGATAGATTGGCGCCCTGTCCTGGATGTATCTGCCCAGCGCCCGAATCGTTCTCCCCGGGATGGGCATGGGGAACCCCCCCACGACTCTAATAGAGGATAAAGCGGAAGATGATGAATGAATGAATAATCGAAATATCCAATCAGACTGCATCCAATCTGAGCAGCTGTGTCATCGCCTGGTTTGGGAATTGCTTTGCCTTGATTTGTCCACCCAGCACACTGTTGCTGATTATGTTATCCCTTTAAAACCGGTGAACCATCTTCTAGACACCTTCAGCAGGACCATGCACCAAGTTACAAAACTAAAATCATCATAAAATCACCTTAAACTGGTTTCTCAATCATGATAATAATGTTTCTGTACTAAGTGGCCTCCACAGCTACCAGGTCCAGGATGAGGTAGAACGGGAGATTGGTATCATGGATGAATCTCCAGCAGCAACTCCATCTCCATCACTGTGTGATGTCATGGTCAACCACCACCAACATGGCTGTAAATGTTTTTAGCACCTTATTAAATTACCATAGTTCCAACCAGGATCTATCAGGGTGCAAATAATAGATGGGCTGGAAAAACGTGGACCTCACACTGGATATGATGGGATAGGATCCTTTGGAACATGTACAAGCACATTATTAGAGAGGACAGATGTCAACACACAGAAATGAAGCGAACGACTGACCTCCCATCTTTTTATAGAAACAACTGAATGAGCATCACACATTCAGGCCCATGTTCACGTCAAACGTCTAAAAGTGCAGTATTTCCTGTTTGCACTTTGTTGCTTTATTATATGATTGTTATGTTGCGTCTTCCTTTAGCACACAGACTCGCATCGGAACTGCAGCATCACGTCACTGCTTCCATACAGCCTCTACACCTTCAAGGTCCGAACGAGATTCGGTCCAACAAGAGGACTGTGGAGCGAGTGGGCGGAGCAGAAGCAGCGAACCGATGAAGAGGGTGAGTCCGCTCTCAGACGTTTGTCATCAGAGGAACGACAAGATTGACTTTGTTCTGTTAACAAGGCTGTACGTACATCCTGTTTGGATAGCAGCGGCGAATACCCGGTGATAATGCGTGATGGAACAATTTGCGACTGATGATGGTGTTAGATAAGAATCCAGATCTTTGACTCAGACTGACAGCTGCTTTTCATCAGAAAGCTCGCCATCCAGGACCCTTCATGTCATCTGTGTAGAAGTAGGCGGAGCCTTCACTCTGTGATTTACTCATTGTTTAACAGTAAATCCAACTTTAAGAAATATCCGACTTTTACTTTGCCGTAGCTTACCCCCGACTTAAACCATGGTGTCGTTTAGAGGAACCAGTGACGTACAGGAGTTGAAAATAACTTAGCTTTTAGCTTCGTTGTGAATGTATTACTTAAACGAAATACTCGTACTCTGCCCAGAAGTATAAGCCCTACTATAAAGCATGGTGAAGGTAGCATCAATGTATTGGGCACAAGTCCATTAATTCGCCCTTGAATGGCATTATCAAAATGACACAGGACTGCATAAAAAAGACGGCACGGTGGCTTAGTGGTTTAGCATGTTCTCCTCTCAGCGCTAGGGATTCCCAGTTCGAATCCCAATCTGGGTGGAGTTTCCATCACATGGGTTTTCTCCGGGTTCCTCCCACAGTCCAAACACATGGATCAAGGTCAATAGAGTTCTCCAATAGCCCCATATAGAGTGTGTCTGTGTGAGCGAGTGTACCCAGCGATGGATTGGCGTCCTGTCCTGGGTGTATCTGCCCAGTGCCCGAAATGTTCTCCCCTGGAAGAGCATGGTGAAGCCCACCGCAACCCTAATAGGACCCTAGTAAAGCGGTAGGTAATGGATGGATGTATAAAAAAAGAACTTACTATACTAAAGCGATAAAGTCACAGCAGATAGTTTTGCAAGAACCAATAGGCAAGGACGCACATCTGCAAAGCTGAGGCAAAGTCTAGTTTAAGTCTGAATTGTAGCAAAAGTTCATTCATTCATTCATTCATTATCTTCCACATAATCCTCTATTAGGGTCGCGGTGGGGTTCCCCATGCCCATCCAGGGGAGAACGTGTCGGGCGCCGGGCAGAAACACCCAGGACAGGGGGGCAACCTATCGCTGGGCATAGCAAAAGTTGATTTCATATTATTGTTGAAGTATATTTAAGGAAACAGATACAATTCTGCTCCTGTGCTTTATCCGGCTGTATGCTGTGTGCACTTCATGCATTATTGCTTCATAAAATACCCCTGTGTCTTATCTCCCAGCTCCTAAAGCACAGCTGGATGCGTGGTACGTCGTAGAATCGGATTCGACAACCAGCAAGTCTGTACAGTTGTTCTGGAAGGTAAGTCCAACACAACACTATCAATAAGTATTTATATTGAAATGCTGTCGGTATAAAGCATGTGGCTCTGCGCCAAGTATAATCTTTTATCAATACAAAATAAATACCTCCTCATTGTCTCCTCACTAATGCCCCCTGCCCTAGACCCCGTGCGCCACCCCCAAAGGTCAAACCAAAATTAAATTATCGCACCCAGCGAAAGGTGTGAAGTGCATCCTTTCGACTGGTAAAAATGTAAAAATGAAAGTCGAAAAAGACTTTCAAGTTTCTGTTTATAAAACTTGAGTGAGTTTAGGGGAAATGAACGAGTGGACTGTTTTTTTTTTTAACAACTGATTTCATAGCGTTCATTCCAAACGCAACTGAACGATGGCTGCGTCCAAAATAGCCTCTTAAACCGTAGGTAGTGTGTAATTTGGTCTAGTTCGTATTGTTTAACGGACAGCGTAGGTGTTTTTTGTAATTGAGTATGCAACCTCGGCGCAGCGATCGACTTCACTATTACAGGTCATTTAATGTAAAGGGTCAAACCACCACTGTATTAACAGGGTGATTCGGCTCCTGTTGAATCATGGGACAGCCATCCAGCCATTATCTTCCGCCTTATCCTATATTAGGGTCGCGGGGGGATTCCCCATGCCATCCAGAGGAGAACGTTTCAGGCGCAGATGGGCACTGGGCAGATACACCCAGGACAGGGCGCCAATCTATTGCTGGGCACACACTCACTCACACAGACACACTCTATTATATGGGGCAATTTGGAGAACTCAATTGACTTAAACCATGTTTTTGGACTGTGGGAGAAAACTGGAGTACCTGGAGGAAACCCACTTGGACGTGGGGAGAACATCCCCAGATGGGGATACGAACCCGGAATCCCTAACGCGGAGAGGCGAATGTGCTAACCACTAAGCCACTGTGCCGCTTATGGGACAGCATGTTTTAAAATGCTTTTAATTTGTTGAATGTAGTTGTAGAACCACAAAGCCCAACTGTATGGTCCGTTTTAATGCACTCCATTTCTCTGAAAACCCCCAAATTATACTAGGTATAATAGGTCTCCTGAAGAGATATCACTGTCCACGTTTGTCATCAACTCTAATGTCCAATATCACCGTCTTTTGTTCAGGAGATGAACGAGTCCGTCGCCACAGGAAGGATTCAGCGGTATGAACTGATGGTGATCGAACACGGGAAGACAACGAACACCACTCGGATCAGTCCTCCCATCAGATCCCATAAGGTTTCCTGTTTTCCGTGTGACGTTCAAATCTCCGCCTATAACTCGAAAGGAGCATCGCCTGCGCGAGTCCTGCAGCTGCGGCCTGCCGGTGTGTGGAATTTCATCACACAAAGCCGTCTCACATCTAACACAGTGCGTCGGGTCTAGGGTTAGGGTTTCATACTGGCACAAGATTAGAAATGAAGTTTGGCGAGGTGACACTGAGGTGGCTGGACAAGTACAGAGGAAGGTTGAGATTTAAGTGAGGACAGAGTTAGTGTCTGATCCACGAAGACATTTACATTACATTTAGTCACATTAGACTTACAAATGAGAACATCACAAGAAAAACCAGCTACACTGTAGAATTATCAAACCTGATTGTTATATGAGGCTGCACCCCCTCCCCCCTTTTTTTATTATTATTATTTTTAAAGCCACAGGCATTTGTTAAAAAAGTATTTTTTAAAACTACATTTTAGTAGTTTCTTTAAAATGCCGAGTGATTCTGCCTTACGGACAGAGCTGGGAAGATGGTTTCACCATTTTGCAGTGGCGAACGCCATGGAGTTAAAATCAGCTCCTCGGTGATGTGGAACCACCAGGCGGCGATCATCACTGGAGCGAAGGGAACGAGACGGAGTGTATTTTGAAAAGATACAGTGAAGATAGGAGGGGGAAGGTCCAGAAATGGTCCTGTAGGCCAGAGTCAGTACTGAATGCAGCAGCTACAGGGAGCCAATGGAGGGACATGAGTGATGGAGGGACATAGTAAGACCAGGCCAAAACTCACTAACACCACCACCACGCCAGTGTCACTGCATTTCTGAGAATGATCCGCCGCACAAATATTAACAGCTTTGTGAAGGGAGCGCTAGGGATTCCGGGTTCGAATCCCCAACTGGGTGGAGTTTCCATGTTCTTTGTACCGTGGGTTTCCTCCGGGTTCTCCGGTTTCCCCACAGTCCAAAAACATGGATCAAGTCAATTTAATTCTCCAAATTGCCCCAAATAGAGTGTGTCTGTGTGAGTGAGTGTTTAATGGATGAGCGATGGATTGGCGTCCTGTCCTGGGTCTATCTGCCCAGCGCCCGAAATGGTCTCCCCTGGATGGGCATGGGGAACCCCCCCCGAGACCCTAATATAGGATGAAGCGGAAGATGATGAATGAATAAATAAAGTACACAGTAAACAGCGCATGTAAATAAATAGACTATAGAATGTAATTGTAGAACTACAAAGCCCGTCTGTATGGTCCGTGCAGCTGATCGAATGCACAGTGAGTGCAGAAACATGAAGTTTTGCTGATAGATAGAAACCACAGAGCATCCAGGATGTACGACAGAAATAAAGACGAACTGAGAGGGGAATCCCCCTCCACATTATCTTTAGCACGTTCTAAAGCAGTGGTATCAGTCCCCACACTTGTGTATCAATGATTTTACTTTTACCACTGCCAATTCCTCATTCACACCTCCATCCACCCACTCAGCCACCCATCTAATGAGTGGGTTACCACAGCAATGGCCCCCGTGGTGCAAATCAGATACTATTATGATATATTTCGCCCTGTTCGGCAACATTTCGCCCTCACACGGGCACACAGTTGAGTATATCTGCCACTGCAGGTGCTGTTCTGACGAACTGACTCCACTCGGAGGGAGTTTTTTTGTACCGTGATGACATTATTCTGCTGTTGTGTGTTTCCTCTCCAGAGCTTTGTGACGGCAGCACTCACCACATTCGGCGGGATAACGGCAGCGTCGCCCTCTACTGGTCAGCGCCTGTCAGTACAAGCAGCGTGGCGGAGGTCGTGGTGGAGTGGTATCCAGCTGAACAGAAGCACAAGCTCCAGTGGAGGAGAGTTCACCTCCATAACCACACAACAATCACTGGTTAGTTCCACAACTGCACATTTATTTGCAAACCGCAGTTCTCATCAGTGAATCTGGGGTCGGTTTACAGATAAGAAACATTAAAACCTCGAACCAAAACCTTAATACAAAACCTCATTCCACAGTATCTCAGTGGTTAGGGTGTTGGGCTGTCAATCTGAAGGTTGGGGGTTCAAATCCCAGGTCCACTGAAGTTACCAGTGTGGGTCCTTGAGCAAGACCCTTAACCCTTGGTGCTGCAGGGATGTTGTGATGAACCCTGTGCTCACAGTGTAAGTCGCTTGGAAAAAAGCGTCTGCTAAATAACCTAATTTAATTTCATTTCATTTCATTCCAAAACCTCAATTCAAAAACTCATTCCAAGGTTTGAGGCAAATCTGTGAAAACTGGAAACTTGCCTCTTGCAAATAATTAAATATTATAATTATAATATCTCTTTCTCTCTCATATATATATATATATATATATATATATATATATATATATATATATATACACTGTATATATATATTCATTATCTTCCGCTTGATCCTCTATTAGGGTCGTGAGGGGGTTCCCCATGCCCATCCAGGGGAGAACGTTTCGGGCGCTGGGCAGATACACCCAAGACGGCGCTGGGCACATGCTCACTCACACACACACACACTCTATATGGGGTAATTTGTAGAACTCATTTGATTTTATCCATGATTTTGGACTGTGGGAGGAAACCGGAGAAACCGGAGGAAACAAACACAGACACGGGGAGAACATGGAAACTCCATATATATATATGGATACTTTATCCTCTATTAGGGTCGCGGTGGGGTTCCCCATGCCCATCCAGGGGAGAACGTCTCGGGCGCTGAGCAGATAGACCCAGGACAGGGCGCCAATACATCGCTGGGCACACACTCACTCACACAGACACACTCTATATGGGGCAATTTTGAGAATTCAATTGACTTGATCCATGTTTTTGGATTGTGGGAGGAAACCGGAGAATCCGGATGAAACCCACGCGGACACGGGGAGAACATGGAAACTCCACCCAGATGGGGATTCGAACCAGGAATCCTTAGAGCTGAGAGGCGAGCGTGCTAACCACTAAGCCACCGTGCCGCCTATATATATATATATATATGATATTATTATTAATATTAATATTATTAATATTTTAATCTGTTATACATCACTTGGGTCAGCTTTGGCTATTTTTACATGTGCTTTTTAAATCAAGTGAATAGTGAAAAAGAGTGAAAAATCAAAAAAGTGAAATCAGGCATAAGTGTGGATCACCATTGGTCAGAGATTCTGTTTTCTAGATATTTTCTAAACTTTGCTATTCGTATGTCAGGCCTTTATGCAGTTGCTGTTGGTACATAATAATTATAATCATTAAGTTACTGCCTGGTGATTTATAGTATTTCTATGTGTGTGTGTGTGTGTGTGTGTGTAGATTTGCAGCCTGCTGAGTGCTATGAGGGTGCAGTGGTTTATCTAAACTCATCCCATACAAAGAAGGTTGTTTTCAGCGGCTTCGCCACATGGCAGACAGGTAAATGTCACACACGTTCTTCATCATAAGGACACCTTAAGCTAGTCCTTTGTTTACAGCTATAGTGTACAGCCTCTACTGTTTTGCCCAGGAGTTTACACATCAACTGCTGTATAGAGTACAAATTCTATTAAATATAAAAATGTGTAGACTACAGATCTGGGCCTCTTTTTTTTTTTGCAGCTCCAAAGAAAGGTCCGGAGTGTGACACTGTCCCGCAGGGTGAGAGTGTGGTGCTAAAATGGAGAGAGATCCCGCCCAAGGACAGAGGAGGCTGTCTGATACAGTACAACATCTACATGACGGACTCAGACAACAACAGAAGGAATTACAGTAAGCAGAGGTTTATGAGACTATTGCTCTAAATGGGAGCGGTGATGGTGATGACGAGTGGATCCTTCAGAGATTGTATTGTGTTGCTTGCTGTGCCACAGGTGTGCCATATACCCAGAGAGAGTACACCATCAGAGACCTCACTCCGGGAGAGACATACAGACTGCAGGTGTCAGCCTCGACCGAAGCAGGAGAAGGACCCAAAGGAATGGAATTCCCATTAAAAACATCAGGAACAAATTCTCCAGGTTTCTCCCAAAGTCCAAAGATTTAAGCTGAATTAGCTACTCTAAATTTCCCCTATATAGTCTCTGTGTGTGTGTGTGTGTGTGTGTGTGTGTGAGTGAGTAAGTGAGTGAGTGAGTGTCCAGCGATAGATTGGCACTCTGTCCTGGGTGTATCTGCCCAGCGCCCGAAATGGGCATGGGGACCCCTCACGCTGCACAACCTCAGTTCAAGTTCAAGTTAAGTTCAAGTTATTTATTTATATAGCGCTTTTTACAACAGTACATTGTCACAAAGCAGCTTTACAGAATGAAAAGCCTTTAAACCCCCAAAGAGCAAGCCGAAGCGACAGTGGCAAGAAAAAACTCCCTTTTATGTTGTTATTCAAGGAAGAAACCTTGGGAGGACCAAGACTCAGTGGGGGACTCATCCTCCTTGAGCGGCCA
>JAFMOD010000413.1:281090-338423 GCA_019802435.1 Corydoras maculifer | reverse complement strand
GGTTGCACTCAGGGAAAAGGGGGCTGAATAATTTTGCACATCGCACTTTTCAGTTTTTTATTTGTAAAAAAATTGTTGATTCATGTATAACTTTCATTCCACTTCACAATTGTATACCACTTTGTGTTGGTCTTTCACATTAAATTCCAGTGAAATATATTTATGTTTGTGGTTGTAATGTGACAAAATATGGCAAAGTTCAAGGGGTATGAATACTTTTGCAACCCACTGTATATGAGTTAACTATAAATCAGCCCTTTGTGCGGTGTTCATTTACCTCACAATGTGGCGGCCCTGAGGTGGTCTGTTAAAAAGGTGGGGGTTGGGGATGAGGGGGTTAAGAAATGTGCTGTAGATGAGCCCTGCATAGTTGCTCTATATGATAAATGCAGGGGTAAATATACTGAAACTGGTTCGAGAGTCATCTAAATATTTGCATGTGGACTGTTTTTACTTGTTTTTTTTTTGTGAAAGGTGTTACAGCAACACACACATGCTTTAATTATTTACTGTTGCCAGTTTGTCAGTCCAGTAACACACGGTCACCAACCGAGAGCCTTAATTATAACCCCACTAAAAAAAATCCCCTGATGAATGGGAATGTTGATTGGGAGCCAGGCCTGCTTATGGAACATCAGTTTCTGACCTAAACAAAAGCTCTTGTGACTGAATAGACTTATCCCCCCCCCCCACCTCACATGCACAGTTGAGTGGGGGTTGCTGCCGAACTCACACAAAAGGCCAAAATTAAACCCCGAGACTTTGTTGAGGGCCAAGCAGAGTCAACAGAATATTGAATAACAAAATATTGTATTCTGTTAACAGGTTACTGCCAAAAAAAAAAAAAAAAAAAAAAAAAAGTCACAATTTAATTTTTACCTCCCAAACGATAAACATTTACATGTGAATTGTAAATTTTGGACAGCACTCATTACTGTAACGTGAGTGGAAGCTCACGCAGGCATGTGGAGGACATGCAGACGCCACACTGACGAGTCCTCTGCTCACCTCATCCAGGATGGATGCAGGTAACATAACTTGTAACAAACTTTGGATCATTAAAGGCTTGATTTTATGTGATTGCACAAGTCTTACCATGAAGGTAATTATGTTTCCAACATAAATGTGATAAAGACGTTTGGCTTCCAACCATTTGCAATCAAATAGACATGAGCAACCGGATCATTTCCTGCATTGAGAAACGCGAGCATGACGAGTAATTAATAACAAATCAGATGTGTCAGCAGGAAACTGCAAGAACCGAGACCGTTATAGATGTTAGATTTACTATCCGTGCTCATGACCCTCAGCTTTTAGTTTCTTCCGTGTTAAATCTTCCAGCTCGAGTAATTTTTCATACAGAGCTCCTGCTGCGGCGTCGTCGATATCCATCTGAAAACAAAACGAGACGGCCCGATTAACTGATAAAGTCCACTTGCAGAATTAGTGTTATGCTTCTTTAATAAGAATGTTAATCCAGATCTGCAGATGGACCATCACAGAGCAGGGATTATTAGGGTGGTGGATGATTATGACCGCAGTGAAGGTGATGATTGGATGAGACATCAGCATCTTGTAAATGTTAAATCAGAGATTGTAGTTGATCCGTTGTTGCAGTTAGTGTGATTCATAATCTAATCTTTCATCAGAGCTCACAAGACATTAGTGGATTCATTTCAGTCCAGCGGTTTTGCTAAAAATATCACAGCAGCACTGCTGTGTCTGATCCACCAGCACAACACACTAACACAACACCATCATGTCGTCGTCATGTTTTCTCCACCGATGTGACCTCACATTACTCCCACCCAAATCAACCCCCCCCCCCAGGACCAGGTGAATAATTTTTATCAACTATTAATAACTCATTCAAGTGCTTTTCAGTTCCACGTTTCACATCCCGTCCTTTACTTTTAATGCATTCAAACTGAAGGAATATATTTGCACTAAAGGATATGATTTAGGACTGACGCGTGGCTCACCTTACGGGTCTGCGTGTAACTGTTTCCAAAGGCAGAAGTCAAACTGTGATATTTCATCATCGGGTCCAGAGACTCGGGTTTCTGCTTAAACAACCAGACCTGAAATACAAAGCAGGAGATGGATATTAAAAGTCAATGCATTGATTTTTAAATCACTTAACCTCACGGGGAAGGTGGAAAGATGCTGGAGACTGAAGTTATTATAAACAAACAGAGACGTAATAGTGTTCGAGAAGAAATGAAATGTACCATGAGGTGTAAGGAGTACCTACCAAAGCCTCTGCTCCATTATAGGGTGTGAGGGTGATCGTATTGGTGAAGACTCTTATCTGATCAGGGGGAACAACAAATATTAAATCTTTGCCATGAGATTCAGTAAAGATGTTCTGAGGAACCAGGTTATTACCAGCCACATTATGGGCAGGATAAGGGTCCAGAAGAAGGAGGGCAGGATGCCGTATGTAAGGTTAGTCATCACCAATCCAGGACAGATTACTGATGAGTAAAGACCCTGCAGCAGGACAGAGATATAGCGTGTAAGTAGTTAATGGTCCAGATGATCCAGGTTTGTGAACATGCTGAAAACTTTGGAGACAATTTGGATCCTCTTTCTCCAAAATCTTAATCTCCAACATGAGGAATGAACAACATCAGTCATATATAACAAAGAGGAGGCTTCTCTTCCCATTATGGGGTGTCACAACAGGACATTAATCCCCAGCTCATCTTGAGAGTCTTCATTAGCCCCCCCCCCCCCATCACCCTGCATGTCCTCACTCATCCTCATATCTATAACCCTCCTCTTTGGCCTGCCTCTCCTCCGGCCTGGTGGCTTCATCCTCAGCACAATTCTGAGAACATACCACTCATCCATCCTCTGTACATGTCCCAAACTCCTCAATCTCACCTCCCTAACCTATCCAAAACGTTCTACCCGTCCCGTCCTTGTAAGTCATTCCTAATCTTGAGTGTCTTCAGTGTTAGGTGGGTGGTGTATTTACCTGTGTACTACCTTCTCCATTTTTTTGAACACTTGTCCAATAAAAATAACCATGTATTTAAAATGAAAAGCTCATGGTTTATACAATTACTCCACAAAAGTGTTCCAATTCATCTAAAAAGGAGTTATGTTGAAGTCAGGACTCCACCAAACTTCCACAAACTTTTGCCCCAATGCTGGCGGAGCACTGTCGTTACATGTCTCTCTGCTCACACAGTAAAGCTGGTATGTATTGGACCATGTTGTGTGGTTGGTGTGCACGCACCTTGCGGTTGTAGTGATGATTCAGCGCCAGACTCAGCAGGTCGGATGCATATTTGGAAGAACTGTACGGCTCTCCGACTCGCGTATGCTGCAGGTCATCCAGACTGAAGGCTGAGCGCCGGGCATTGCTGGAGGAGGTCCAGATCACCTGAGAGGTGTGGTCTGGCTGGCACAACAGGGGCTCCAACTCCCGCACCTGAGCAACGGCAGAGTCACAGGGTCACAGTCTGTGATTGTAGAACTACAATATGAATCTATACCTTAAGTGCAAATGCCAAAAATATTAAATATAGTGTTGCTGGACCTAAATAAGTGACCGGTCTGAAGAAGTCACATGGAAGAAATAGAACACTTATAACAAACATTAAATAAACACTCACAGAAAGTTCCAGACAAACTGCCCCAGCGAGACCTAGATTACATGCGACGGAGCTTAATGGCTTCAGCTTGACAGCCGGCTGCCTCATTAGAAGCCGGTTTGGCAGGTATGTCGAAAGATGCATTGGAACTACAATTACGACCGACACAATAAGATGTTCGGACGTGTTCAGACACCAAAGTGAAGGAAAGCAATATGAAGCCTCACTGACGTCGTGCTGCGGTGCTGCAGCAGCAGAAAACTGACACCCGTGCCCTTCAGACGGACTCGAACCTACTGCATGATTAATGCTCACCTGATCCCAGCATTACCGCCAACACCCAGACCAGATGCTCTTTTCTTAGCTCTCTATTTTAATGTTATTATAGTAATGATGATACTGGTGACTTTGGACCAATTAGGTCAATTAAGATGTGTATTTGACCTTATTAACTACAATGCATTAATACTAAGACTAATGTGTTATTAAAAATGCATGGCCTACATTATATTATCAATGTCTCCCATTAGTTTAAGTCTTGGCTCTGCCAATGCTGCCTCTACTGGCCTTCTGTGCCATTGCGGCATCATAACTGTTTCATTCATTCATTCATTATCTTCAGCTTTATCCTCTATTAGGGTTGCGGTAGCGTTCCCCATGCTCATCCAGGGGAGAACGTTTCGGGCACTGAGCAGATACACCCAGGACAGGACGCCAGTCTATCGCTGGGCACACACTCACTCACACAGACACGCACGCATACACACTCTATATGGGGCAATTTGGAGAATTCAATGGACTTTATCCATGTTTTTGCACTGTGGGAGGAAACCCACGCGGACACAGGGAGAACATGGAAACTCCACCCAGATGGGGATTCGAACTAGGAATCCCTAGTGCCGAGAGGCGAACGTGCCAACCACTAAGCCACCGTGCCACCCTGTTTCATTCAATTCCTTAAAAAACTTTTGGTTACTAACCAGCATGAAGTGGCCAAAGAGGTTGGTAGCAAACACCTGCTGGAGACCATCAGACGTGACCGAGTCTTTCTGGGTCAGAAGTCCTTCTCCTGTCGTGAACATGTGAACTGCTTTTCTGTAACAACAGCATTATAAAATACTGCATTAGTGTTTTCAGGACTGAATATCGCGACATGACTGTTAATTATAGATGAAACAACATACCCAGCAAATAATCCTTTATAGAATGCTTTATGATCCACCCGAGGACTGGGCATGATTCCAGCATTCAGGTAAAGATAGTCTAGTCTGTTGTACCTGAAAAACCCACAATGTTATCATGAATGCACAACAATACAGTTCAGAACCCTCATACCTCCATCACAGTCTGATAAGTGATCTGTCTGCTCACCTGGAGCATTATAGTGATTTATTTAAAGTGGAACTGATAATTTAGAGGCTTCAAACCTGTCATTCTGAATGAATAAGCAAAGGTCCACTAGTTGGGGTTAGAGCACCATCTAGTGAGCGGTAGAGGAAGTGATTCCACCAAAAGTTAGTTATATATCCGTTTAAAATCATTCATTCATTATCTTCCGCTTTATCCTCTATTAGGGTCGTGGAGGGGGGGTCCCCATGCCCATCCAGGGGAGAATGTCTCGGGCGCTGGACAGATACACCCAGACAGGGACGCACACAAACACACTCTATATGGGGCAATTTGAAGAATTCATTCATTCATTAATTATCTCCCACTTTATCCTCTAGTAGGGTTGCGGTGGGGTTCCCCATGCCCATCCAGGGGAGAACGTTTCGGGCGCTGGGCAGATAGACCCAGGACAGGGCACCAATCCATCGCTGGACACACACTCACTCACACAAACATACTCTATATGGGGCAATTTGGAGAATTCAATTGACTTTATCCATGTTTTTGGACTGTGGGAGGAAACCAGATAGTGATTCGAACCGGGAATCCCTAGTGCCGCTTGTCTGAAATCACATACATAAATTCAGTGATGTACAGGAGATATATATACCAAGCCATCATGTAAAGCCATCAAGCTTTAAGTAAAAAAAAATCTAGAACCCTGAATAAAGACATATCTGTTTATTTTAATGATGCACCATAAGCACAATTTTATTAGGACACACTTTTCAGGTGATTTATTTCGTCCTATCCCCACATGTGTATAAACTCAAGCACTCAGTGCATTTTGGCTTCCAGTTTCCAGCATGACTTTGTCCCCGTGCACAGGGCAAAGTCCATAAAAGCTGGTTGGGTGAGTCGGTTCACTAACACCAACTTTGTACTAAGTGTTCATTAAATTAGAACGTCATTCACCTACGTCTGACCTCCTGGGCAGCTTTGAGGACTGAGCCCATGCTGCCCACATCCAGCTGAACGACAGAAACGTGAGCGTCCGGGTGCGAGACCAGCAGAGCCCGACGAGCAGCCTCAGCCTTCTGACTGTTCCTGCAGCCCAGACAGAGACGCAGCTGTCCATCCTGACTCAGGAGACGCTCGCACAGAGCCAGACCGATGCCACTGCACACAGATGAAGAACATCAACACACGGCACGTTCAGATATGACATGGATGCAGTGAGGGAAGACACGTGGGTGGTTAAGGAGACAGGATTGGAAAGAGGTAGATGGGGAACAAACTAAAATAAAGTTAGAAGTTAGAGACTCTAGCAGCACTGGGCAGCACCTTCAGTGACCGCCTACGTCATCCGACGTGTGCAATTACCACTTCATTTAATTTCTAAATCATATGTGCAATACTTTATTGCTGTGCTTTATATCGTCTCCCCCTGTATTGTATGCCATGTACACAATTGAGTAGTTTTTTATTCTATCCATCCATCTATTATCTCCCGCTCATGCCCATCCAGGGGAGAACATCTTGGGCGCTGGGCAGATACAACCAGGACAGGGCGCCAATCTATCGCTGGACACACACTCACTCACTCACACACACTCTATATGGGGCAATTTTGAAGAATTCAATTGACTTGATCCATGTTTTTGGACTGTGGGAGGAAACAGGAGAACCCGGAGGAAACCTACGTGGACTAAGGGAGAACATGGAAACTCCACCCAGATTGGGATTCGAACCGGGAATCCCTAACGCCGAGAGGAGAACGTGCTAAACCACTAATCCAACGGCCGCCCGTTTTTTTATTCTATTTTATTTTATTTTGTATATACTGAGCTCTCCTATTAATTTTTTGTTTTTAAAGTACTTCTTGTAATAGATACATTAGATTTATCTGTAACTTTCTCCATTACTGTCACTTCTGCTGCTGAGCAATGTGAATTTCCCACACAAATAAAGGATTATCTTAACTTATCTTTGGGCAGCACGGTGGCTAAGTGGTTTAGCACGTTCTCCTCTCTGCTGTAGGGATTCCCGGTTCAAATCCCCATGTGAGTGGAGTTTTCATGTTCTCCCCGTGTCCTCGTGGGTTTCCTCCGGGTTCTCCGGTTTCCTCCCACAGTCCAAAAACACAAAATAAATTCAATTGAGTTCTCCAAATTGCCCCATGTAGAGTGTGTCTGTGTGAGTGAGTGTGTGTCCAGTGATAGATTGGCATCCTGTCCTGGGTGTATCTGCCCAGAGCCCGAAACGTTCTCCCCTGGATGGACATGGGGGTTAAGCCCCTGGATGCGACCCTAATATAGGATAAAGCGGAAGATAATGAATGAATGAATTAATCTTATCTTAGATTAGAAACCCATTATGGATAAGATCTAACATACAATCGTGGTTCTAATTCATTCCAAACGTGTTGTGTGGGACTGAGATTGTGTGGGGCAGCTCTGTGCAGACCACTGGAGCTCCATTACTGCAGTATTTAAATACAATAGTCATGAAATCAGTTCCCTAAACTGTTTTTAAGGTGAAATCATTGACATGTCTGCCTTCTCTGATTACGATTTGGCATTAAACGATAATTAATGATGACACACCAGCTTTCTACAGGTGTACTCGCGTTCAAATCATGAACACACTTCAGTTTGGTTCCACTAAAAGTCCTCGAAGTTAATACTTAAGAATAATTATAAATAAAAGAGTGTTATTTGAATACTTACCTGTTGGCGCCGGTCACCAGCACGACGCGCGCCATCCTCAACACTTTCCCTCTAAACGCTCCCGCACTTCACTGTTGCCATCGATACCTGAGGACGGGGACCGCCTCCATGGTGTGATTGGATGTCATGCGAAAGTCGACCAATCACAATCTGGAAATCGGGCCACGGCCATAGCGGTGGCCAATGGCGTTTCAGCTGCGGTCGGCCCAGCGAAAAGAGCGTGGTGCAATGTGACACCTGTGACGCTGAATGACGTGTGAGTTGAGAGAAAACAGCGTGGGGGTGGGGGGGGGGGTAAAGCTAATGAATTAAATTAAATTAAATTACAATTCTTGAAATTAAATTTCTTTAAATTACAATATAAATCACAAATATTTAAAAACAATGTTTTAGAAGAAACTGCTGCAGCCAAATGGTGGTTTGAGAAAGTGTGTTTGTGCTTTTTAAACATTTACAGTAATGAAACCCTTTAAAATGATATATTCATTCATTCATTCATTATCTCCCGCTTGTCCTCTATTAGGGTCGCGGTGGGGTTCCCCATGCCCATCCAGGGGAGAACATCTCAGGCGCTGGGAAGATAGACCCAGGACAGGGCGCCAATCCATCGCTGGGCACACACTCACTCACACAGTCACACTATAAACGGGGCAATTTTTGAGAATTCAATTGACTTGATCCATGTTTTTGGACTGTGGGAGGAAACCGGAGAACCCGGAGGAAACCCACGCAGACACGGGGAGAACATGGAAACTCCACCCAGATGGGGATTCGAACCGGGAATCCCTAGCACTGAGAGGCGAACGTGCTAACCACTAAGCCACCGTGCCACCCTAAAATGATATAAAAAAATGAAAACCTATCGACTTTAATTAAATCTGAATTTAATTAAATGTAAAATTGTGCACAAATTAAAATAAAGGGAAAAAAGACAACAGATCAAAGTAATAGTTTTAAGAATAAATTGCAAACAAAAATCATTATAGAGGTCACAGGGTCCTGGGTTTAATTTGAAAGCGTTCAGCCTGGTTCTGTTGTGTGTGTTGTGAGCATGTTCTTATCATGCCTGTCTGGACTTCCTCAGAGAGCACCAGTTTCCTTCTATCGTCCAAAAAACATTTAAATCAGAACAATGGGAAGAATAAGTTGTAATGAGGTGTGAATGTGTTTGTCCTGTGACCTCCCTGCTCACTATGTTACTCCACCTTTTACCCCATGATCTCTGGAATAGACTCCAGCTTACACAGTTTCATAAGATATGAATACATAATAAAAGTTTGTATAAGTGTTTTTGACAATAAAAGGTAGTTTTATAACAAAAACATCCTGAAAATATTTTACACACAAGACAAAAGTTAAATAAAATGTCAATGTTGTTTAAATCTAAGGGGGGGGGGGTTTATAGTTGAATTCAACTATACTGGTGTGTAGTGGTAATGATATTAAACTTAAGTAAACTTAAACTTAAAAGTGAGTAAAAATCAAGTCATTAATATAATGAGCTACAAGAACATGCTTTATTTAAATAAATTTAAATAGCTACTAATTACAGACTATTAAAGACAGAGTAAAACCAGAAAGTAACACTATATAGGAAACCTCTACTCATTAATAATTACAGAATGACTAAATTAGCCATGGAGAGTTTGGTGTCTAATGTTTGCTTACTATTCAGACTGGACTCTTTATTACAATATTAACACATTACATTACTGTTGACAGTAATTTGTATTTTGGACAGAGTAAATAATTGGAAAGAAAATAGTAGTTTTTTTTTTTTTTTTTTTTTTTTAGCAAAATATAACAGGCAGATATAATTTACAAATGCATTCTGGAACTTGGAAAAAATATTTTAAACAAAACCAACTAAATGTATGACTAGGTAGTTTTTTTTTTAATGTTAGGGCAGTGACAGACACTCGGCTCTATCGTGATTTATAAAACAAATCATTTTTTAAAATTAACAAAATTATTATTTTCTAAATCCAATATGATGAGCAAGTCCACCATCAAAACATTTAATTATAATTTTGAAGACTAAATATTGTGTGAAAAATTATAGATAATTTTGGCTCCATATTGTGTTTTTAATTTTTAAGCAACACCTCAATCTCCATTTTGGACGTTTGCACCATAGGGTCACACAAGTCTGTAGTTTTATTGCTGTTCACATAAAGACCTGTGTTCTAGCTCCAATACAAATATAACAAGCAAACTTTGGACATTAACCCTCCCTTGACTAAGAAAGTACAAAATACACTGTTAAGATAATCAACTTCATTTTAGATTCAACTATTTCTGTATCTCTTTACAGCACCAGCAGATCTCCTCACTTAAAATTTCACTCATCAGGCCTAAAAAAGTCAGATTGATTCAACCCACATGACACCAGACATAAAGCACTGACTCATGTCAATGACCATCAAGGAATAATAATAATATGTTGGTGCAAATGACCAACATACCTAATAAATACAGTATCTGACTTTCAAACAGAACACATGCAGGGCTCTAGCTGTACTTGATCACCTTCTGTTTCCATTACAAAGTCCATCTTGATGTTGGAAATCCAGGATTCCAGTATATGCAAAAGAGTTTCTGCAATTTACAAGCATTGATCTAAATTCTAAAATAACAGATACAACTCAACAGGAAGGTGAAACCACATGGTTTCCTATGTAATTATTCTTGGGGCTCAGCGAGATCTATTTTACCATTGGTCATGAAAATTAAATATTAAAATAGGAAAATATTGCTGCACATTTGTTTAAAAAATAAATAATAATAAAAAACAGGTATATGACTATCAATATTATTTCTGAAAGGACAGAAGACACTCTTAACGTTTTTGAGCTGTTGGTCCAGTGTCAACCTTTACCATATGGACAAATCCAAAGGCATTGATATGTAATTGCTTTTTGCAGCAATAACATCATCTTTCTAAAGGCTTTTAGGTCCATTCAGTCATGACATTGACATGCTGATGTGTTTTCTAGATTGATTTATACATAAGCAAGGATTTTTCCAAGGATTAAAGGTATTGTTAAAGGACAAACAGTGTTCACTCACCACTCTTGGACTTATGATACCCAGTCTGTATGGGTCTGTCTTATTTTATACACAAGGGTACAGTCATGCAGATAGAAATAAACAGCCTTCTGCAAACCACTGGGTAAATTGTAATAGCACCCTATAGCATTTTGTAAAAGGGGGTGTGTCCACATAATTTTGGCCATATAATGTAAGAGGACTGAACAAAGAGAAACAACGTACGAAAGCATGACACAAACATGCGCTAAATGCACATAAAGAAAAACATAAATGTGATACATACATATATCAACACATAATTATAGAATAATTTGCATTGCAAAACTTCCATCCAAGTCACGTAGCTTCAAAAGGAACAAATCTTAAAAAACGCTGATAGCTATTAAGAGTCCATGCATGTTTGGGCGTCGTCCACTTTATTTAAAAGTGGTTAGTTAGTGACCTAAAAACTGACGGTATTAAGCTTAAATTATCCCAGTTCATATCCTGACAAAAACATAACAAGTAGATAAAAAAAAAACATTTTTAAAAAATTGAAAATGACACAAATCTTTATTTACATTCAAGCTTTCTTCAGATCGGAACAAATAGGCAATTGTGTCATAGGGTTTCCGCATTGAGCTTTATTTGAACCACTTTTCTGGAAGTTATCTGACCTACAGCCCAAACAAACCACTTTTTATCTTTGAAAGTGCCTGAACTGCTACATCTTCGATTAGCTTTAAACCTCTTTTTTCACCTCGTGCCGTTTAACTGCTTTGGGATTGATTAGACATCAAATTCATGTACTGCAAATCGTAAAAAATGGTACTAACTTGAGTATTCAGGTTTAGTACAGTGTAGGGAGTGGATGTGTTTCTGTAGTGTAGCGCTGCAGGTGTATGTAGGTGTGAAGTATGGAGTCCTGTGGGCATGTTTAAGTGTCTATGGCAGTGTCTGGAGTGGCACAGGAGCAGAAGCATTAAGGTTTGTTTTCCAGCAGTAGTCGATGGATCTCCTGGAAAGATGGCCTTTCTTTGGAATTCCTGTGCCAGCAACTCAACATGAGCTTGTAGATAGGGTCAGGACACAAGGGCGGCTGCGGCAAGTAGATCTGGTAAAAAAAAAAAAAAAAAAAGGGTGTAAAAATGGATTTATTATTATTTTTTTTCTATTCTACTTTATTTTATTTTATTTATTTTATATCATTTTAATTCTATAACATGTTGTTCTTATACTCCTGCTTTTTAATTTTTATTATTGTTTGTCTTCTTATATTGTAAGTGCTTAGTGTTTCTTGAAAGGCGCGTATAAATAAAATTCTATTATTATTATTATTATTATTATTATTATTATTATCCCCTGAGCAATAAGAGGTTAAGGGTCTTACTTAAGGGTCGACACAGGTTACTTCAGTGGAAAACTCCCCAACCTTCAGATTGATAGCCCCACACTCTAAACACTGAGCTACCACACCCACCAAACTAACACAAACTGACACAACCATGCCTTAATGACCCTGCCAATGTTGTGCCATAGGGTACAGTCATGCTGAAACAGAAAAGGTCCATCCCCAAACTGTAGATAACCAAAACCATATCTACCTGTCGCCTCTGATCCCGAAAGAACTCCCCGGTGTTTTCGATGACCTGCTCATCTGAGAGCTGTGAGTAGGGCTGCTCCTTGCAGAACGTCAGTATCTCCCAAAGAGTCACACCGAAGGCCCAAACATCACTGGCTGTTGTGAATTTCCCCTGCGGGTCACAGAACCATAATAAGTCAGAATGTAACACTTAACTAGTGCCCAGAACATCGACAGATCTTTGGCCGCAGCCATCAGCTCACCAGCAGGATGCTTTCCCAGGACATCCAGCGGATCGGGAGGACGGCTCGGCCCTGGATACGGTAATAATCTCCACTGTACAGGTTCCTGCTCATGCCAAAGTCTGCGATCTTAATGGTGTAGTTCTTGCCCACCAGGCAGTTACGGGTGGCGAGGTCTCGGTGCACAAAGTTCAAAGAAGACAGGTACCTCATGCCTGAGGCTATCTGGGTCGCCATGTGCTCCAGGTTACTGTAGCTGAGGAGACAGCGAATGGCAAATTGGAAACGAACACACAAGTCATGCAATGGATTAGATTTATAAATTAAAGAAAATTAATTTATACTATTTACTCCGTTTTTCTTGGCACTGCAGTTGACATGGGTTTTCTTAATCTTGGCTTTTTAAGTTTATCTTGTTTACACTTTCTCCCGCCCTACTTGGTTATAGGGTGGGGCCTTGGAATTTTAGGAGCCCCACCCTATGACCAGGTAGGTGCAGGTGCAGCAACAAGGTTGAGCAATTATATTTTATAGATAAGTCGGGTTGATGGAATGGACAATGACAAAACCATGCCGTGTTTTCAGTAGTGCAGAGACCTACCTGACGGTTGGAGCGTTGCTCAGCAGGGCGATCATACCCTCTGGTTCATGACGAGAGAGAAACTGGTTGAGGTCCCCATTTTCCATGTACTCCGTGATCATGCACAGGGGGTCCGAGCTCATGCACACCCCTAGCAGCCGGATGATGTTGGGATCCTTTAAGCGGGACATGATCTTAATCTCCTTCAGGAAGTCATTCCTTTAGTGGATGGAGGAGTGAAGATTGATTTCACTACATGCAGCTTTTCACTTTATATTCAGCATCTGGTTTTTGGAATCGAGTGACGGAAGCTTCAGAATTTTCTTACCTGGCATTTTTATTAGCATCAGCCCGCAGCATTTTCACCGCCACGAGGACCGTCTGATTATCAGTGACGTCAAAAGAGAAGTCTTTATCCATGAACTCCTCCATGTCCTCCGCCTCGCAGAGATGCACCTATAACACAACACAAAGAGTTTTATCACCACTAAGTAATAGTCTCACCTTTCAGTCTGCATTTGAAAGTTTATCATTTTTATTTATTCATTCGTATACGGAATTCATGGAAATCCTATTATAATTATTCACAGATTTTTGGGTGAGCCTTTGCCCATTTATTCAGAAGGCACTGACTCACAATCTCCATTCCAGTTCATCCCAAAGGTGTTGGATTGAGTTGAGGTCAGGGTTCGGTGTGGGGTTCAGCTCTTCCATTGCAAAACTTATGTCTTCAAAGACCTTTAAAGCCAGTTTAGGACTTTTAAGCAAGTCATTTCATAGACTGCAGATTGTAGTCAGTTCATTGTATAAAAACCTTATGGTTCTCAGAACGTCATTTGTGTGTTTGGGGAATTATTCAATGTTTTATTTCCTGACCTCTCCAAACTGGCCCTCGCCCAGCTTTTCCTTGAATGTAAGTAGTTTGCGTGGAAACTCTTCGATAACAATGTCCTTTCCTGACAGCAGGTCCATGGTGAGTGCCGGTACAGCGTAGGTGTTTCCTCCCGTAACTCCTTGTAGATTAACTATGTCAGCCTCTGCATAGTGAGGAACGCCCTCTTGAGAATTCGACTGAGGGGTCTTGGAAGCTGTGTGGGATAATAAACGTTAAAAAAGGACTTTTAGCTAATTTAAATCATCCATTTATTTTATTTTGGCCAGAATTCTCAAGCAGCTAAGGAAAAGTGAGATTAATTACATTTTAAAATGTGAACATAATAAATATTAGGAATTAAAAATAATGAACAAAAGGTGTAAACAAAGACAAAATACACAACTACTCTTAAGCATGGTGGTGGCAACATTTTAGAGGGTCTTATTTTTAACTTTATAAAGATAAATGGACAGGACTCACCCGTGTCCTCTGAGAGTTGGGAGATGTCAGGCAGTTTGCGGATGAGGCGCGAGGGCTCCTGGTAATCTGCACCCAAAGGGAAAATGCGCTCGTAGGTGGAACTGGACTCCTGCTCGCTGGGCGCTGAGGAAGGCACGTTGTTGTTATAAGCGCAGGCTTCACTCTGGATTGACAGACTGGCTGTGAGTTCATCATCCAGCATCCTCCGAGACACCTGCAATTAAGGAGGCGCACCAAAACCGGCCCAAAATGAAAAGATGTTAACCAGCAACTTTTCAAAAACTGTCCATTAAAAAGGAATTAACAGGAAGCAAGAGGGAACATTTCTTCATACCTTCTCCAGCACCCTTTGCCAGACCTGTCTCCACAGGATGATGATGATGATGGCAACCAAGATGAAGATGATAGCCACCAGGCATCCAATAAGTATTCGGGTATTGCTGTCATCTAGTTTGTGAATGGGGTTTCCCCCTGCCAGGGGGAAATACACAGGAGAATGTGGCTTTTTAATTCAGAAGCACAGACTAAACAAAATTTTAGTGGCTCTGGGATCATTGTTTAGACCGAGTACAAAGACACAGTGAAAGCAAAAAGAAAAAAAACTGCAGGATGTCGAACCTGGCAGAATGTTGGTAGGAGGGATAGGACCCGGCGCAGAAGTCATGGTATTGTTACTGTACATCGCTGTGTCTGTGAAAGCAAAGGAAGGGACGATGTAAACAACTAAGTTTTAAAAACTGGGGCATTGATCTGGATTCTTTTGCCATAAGATCCTCGTTTGTTAGTGGAAATGTGCTCTTACAGTAAATATTAAAGATTAGAGTTGCCATGTTTGCAGTCTGGCACCACATGAGAGCCAGTGCCTCTTTGCTTTTAACAAACAAACTTAATCCATGCTAACCTGACTGGAAGGTGATCTCACTAAACATCATCCAGAGATCAGAGAAGTAAAACTGGCACTTAATCGCACTGGCCATGTGGTTATTAAGGGAGACAGTAACAAAGCGGGCGCTGGGGTTGACGTCATCCATCACGGTGCTAAAATACACGGGTGTGGGTTCCCAGTCCGACTCGGAGCGGAAATAACACACAACCTTCTGAAAGATCCTCACTCGTTGAGAAACCATGTTGTTGCAATGCACCTAAAACACATACCAGGATGATGGAGAGACACACATTATTAGGCTAAATGTAAACTATATAAAGATACAAATCCAAAGACACTGGTATAAATTTCTGATGGTCTGATTTACAAATGACACTCAAATACATTCTACGTTATACAGAATTATTGGACTATTCTCTACATTAACTGCATCTTTGTGGACCTCTGTGGTTTTCCTGTGCTGAGAGGCCCTGTCTGTAAAAATGCAGGGGAACGTTCGTTCCAAAAGCTGTATGTGTATCAGAGACACTATATTCTCTGTGATCCTAAAGCTCGTATAGCTAAAAACAGAGCTACATTGTTTTGAAAGATGGAATAAAGCCGGAAGTCCCGTTGTACCTTCATGGTGGTGAAATTGCGGGTTCGGTCGAATTCGAACATGATCTCCACATATCCACTGGGGAAGCTCTCATTGGTCCAGCCCACATAGTCATAGCCAGGCCACACGTTGTACACATGACTGAAAGTGAAATCATCCAAACCACACATACCATCCGTTAACTGGCCCAACCCTTCCGTCATACTGCAGGAAAAAGAAGGAGACAGGGAGACGGTGTGAGAGAAAAACAGAATAAGACTGATTCCTCAGAATGCTTTATTAATCACCAGGGGGACATTGCAGTTGATTCATGACCAGTCTTTATGTATGTAGAACCAAAACGTCTATCATTTTATTATTTTAAACCTACATAATAATAGTAAATAATAAAATAAATAAAATCCACCACAGCCTTTAAAGTCTCTACATACATAAAGGACACCTCCAAAAACTATTAATGTTTTATCATATATCATCTTAATAATATTATCAGGGTGTAACAGTCTGGAGTCTGGGGGTCAAAACTGCAAGACCATCATGAGCTGGCTGGGTGTCCGTGGGCTCTGAAACCAACCATCAAGTTGGGAAAATAGTGCTATATGAAAGAATTATAGTCCTATTGTGGAAGAACTTATTAACGATGCATGCTGGGCAACCACCAAATACTGCACAATGTACTGCCAAGTAATACAATTCATGCTTTTATTAAAAGAAATAAAATGGTGCTGTGTTTCGTGTGACAAGTTTTGTGTGATTATTTGTGTGAACGCTGCAGATGCATTTTCAACCACAAGATGGCAGTAGTGCCCAACATGCACCCAACACCCCAACTTCCCGCCAACGCTGAGGCGTTAGTTAATGATGAGGTATTAAATAACTGTGACCTGTTTTTGTGTTACTGTCCTCACACAAACACAATGTCATGGAAAGCATTGTCCAACAGCATATAAAAGAAAGACACACATTCATACACACTCAGCTTCACTGAGGAAGACATGAGTCAAATCCTTCCAAGAGCATTAAAACCACCCGCTCATCTTTGTGTTCAGCTGCAGTTATAGCAACCAATAACAGTTTGGGGCTGGTTCCATGTCATCGTAACTGAATTAGAACCAATTTTCTTTGTCCTCAGAGTCCGCTCGGCCACACAGACCCAGTTCAAACAGCTGGCGTGGGAGGACCACAGTGTATACAGACTTAAACAATCCACGCTGGCATTACAATATGAAAAGTGTCAAGCAGTTCTTCCTGTTACCGTCATGAGTCACAAACCTCAAAACGGACGACTTTAAGTTTAGATTTGTTAGGCCTGAGCAGGAAGACGAGGAGAAGTTCTTACATAATCCGTTCCTGGAACTGTAATACTGACCTGTGGAGAATGGCCCCATCATACACAGAGTCATTGAGGTAGATGTGTTGATTTTTGACGATCATCTCCTGGCCGAGTGGGGCGTTGTACGACACCAGGCCATCTGTGAAACACATATCAGTTCAGCAACTAGACTTCACTGAATAAATAATTATTTTATAGATTAAAGATATAGAATATTCATTCATTCATTATCTCCCGCTTTATCCTCTATTAGGGTCGTGGTGGGGTTCCCCATGCCCATTCAGGGGAGAACGTCTCGGGCGCTGGGCAGATAGACCCAGGACAGGGCGCCAATCCATCACTGGACACACACTCACTCACACAGACACACTCTATATGGGGCAATTTTGAGAATTCAATTAACTTGATCCATGTTTTTGGACTGTGGAAGGAAACCGGAGAACCCGGAGGAAACCCACGCAGACACGGGGAGAACATGGAAACTCCACCCAGATGGGGATTCGAACCGGGAATCCCTAGCGCTGAGAGGCGAACGTGCTAACCACTAAGCCACCGTGCCGCCCCAGATATAGAATAGATTTATCAAATTCAAATATGACATCATTTCTTTACTTTTATACACTGTACATGATGAAGGTTTTTTGTAGGGTTTCACCTTTTTTTTCTTTTTGCTGATCTTATTAGTTAATGGCTAGGAATATTTTTATATTTAAATTTAGCTATTTTCATGTTTTTGGATGTAGAAGGATATTGAAGACCCTAGAAAACACCCACATGGACACAGAGAGGACATGCAGACAATACACAGATGTGTTCACCCCCACTAAGAAACAGGGTAAATCTTATCTCTGTGCTGCCCTTTGTAGAGTCCAATCTGTACTGTTTTCAGGATTTGGGATGAATTAAAAAGTTTTTAATGAAACCAAGAGGGTATACAGAAACATTTTACACTCCCACTGCCTTATGTTTGTCAAAGGCTGTGTTTAATGATCAGATTGGATGGAAGAGATCATTTACATATTGTAAAAACTAAAAGTGACTAAGTCAGCACAGCTCTGTGGGTAGGTATCGCCAACGTGGGTTTTTAGTAGACAAAACAGGAGCAAAGGGCAGGATAATGAACCCTATTTCAGTGAATCATCTTAATAATAATCTGAAATGACCAACAGCAAGGTGCACAGCTCACATGCCTCTGAAGATAATTCTGATTATAATAATATTACATTTTATCAAATAATCAGCGTTGATGCGACCTGGAATGAAGGCGTCATGATAATTATGTCAAAAGCCAAACAGCTTTTATGAGCTTAATTATTAAGCTGTACGTGACAGATGGTTTTGAACAGAACTACAATTTCACACAAATGTAAAGGTTGAACGAAATGTGAGTATTTTACTGAGATCTGGCTACAGTGTGGAATTGATACCTAGCCATTCGCAGCCGTAGAGCTCCACGCGCATGCACACGTTCATGGAGTGGTCGATGATGGGCATGAAGCGCACGAACCGGGCAATGATAGGAGGCTCCAGGTCCTTAAGTACGATATCATAGGCATTCCTGTTTCCCTCAATCACCTTTAATAAGGAAACAACAATGATAAAGAATAAAGTACATAACTGTAGGATACCCTCAGGTGCCATGGACTGATTAATAATGAATGATGTCAAACTGATGTCTGATTTATTCCGCTGAGGTGGAACAAGCCTAAACAAGCCACTAATATAATCCATATCTCCAGGACGTTTTTAGACTTACACATAAGTAATTATCCTGGGATCATAAATGATCTCTTTATATGTCGTGGCATTGAATTATCTCATTTTATCTCATTTTTATGTGCTGGGCAGACACATCCAGGACAGGGTGCCAATTCATCGCTAGACACATATAGCATATAGGGACAATTTAGATAGAGCAGCCAATTTACCTTGAATCCATGTTTTTGGACTGAGTGAGCAAACCGGAGAACGGGTAGAAAATCCACACAGACACGAGGAGAACATGAAAACTCCATCCAGATCAGGTTTTGAACCTGGATACCCAGACCTGAGAGGAGGACGTGCTAACCACTACTATCGTCCCTTTACATTCACAACCTTTTGCAGACACTTTTATCATTAATGATGTACACACGCCATTACTTATGTGCTTAAACATGTGCTTCAAGAATAAATTAAATCAACACACCTCCTTTCCATGCCGATTACGCCAGGAGATCCAGCGGCTGCCATCGCGGCTGTATTTGATCTTGTAGGTCTGAGTGAACTCGTTGCCCATGCCCCCTGCATGCCGACCCTGAGTACCCACCAGGATAATGAAGTGTAAAGACCGAAGATCGATCTGCAGGAACTCGTTCATGTGCTCTGGTTCCCCTGTGATCTCTGGGCACCAAGCACCGTCTCCTTCCTCAGAGTTCAACCTGGAATAACAGAGATTCGGGTGACTGTGTTTAATAAAGCAGACTAAATGTAAAACAGTGCCCAACTTTAGTTTCATTAATGCGAAATGTTCTCCCACCTGCCATATTTTGCCGCAGTGGAATCGGACCACTGACTCGAGGCTGAAATGTCTTCATCTACAATCTGTCTCCCAGACATCCCCAGTGGAGATCGACAAACACCTGTAGAGGGGTGTATATAAGCCTTTAGGTGTTCAGACTATTTTTTTTTACAACATGTGCTCTGAACCTTAAAAAGTGTCCCATCCACGACACAATCTAAAAAATCCTAATGGCACTGTGATGTCGTAACACTTCCGACTCGTTGCCTTGTTCAAACCCACCAAAAGTTGCCAATGTGGGCCCTTGGGCAAAGCTCAGGTTTTAAAGGTGCTGGATCATGAATAATTGAATAATAATGTCTGCAAAATGATTTTATCTAATAAATAAACTTAAACTTAGCATTTTAATTATTAAGGCACTGCTCTAAAGCAACATGTGCTAATTATATCCGACTCTAAGTCTAATTATTGAGCTTGAGTATCAGTTTTAACCAAATTTTCTACTCTAAAAGCTCTGCCTTGCCAACCTGATGTTCAGTTCCTTCCCATAACACACAATTCATAACAATTTGGTGTGCTTTTGCAAAAAAGGCCAATAGAAATCGATGGACTCCCAGTCAGTGTGTTTTTTTTTATACAGTACTCTTCAAATGTAGAAAAACCAGGATCATAAAGTCTACCAGTCCACCACCCACCTTTACTGTTCTGGAGCTGTGCTGTAGGTCTTGGGTATTTCTCAGTATTACAGACACTGTATAGGCAAAACGATAATGATAATAAATCTGACTTTGAGGTCAGGACTTGTCACTAAGGGAAAAAGGAAAAGCGTGGGTTTCGATCGGGGACCGACCCAACAACATCCTTTTCTCTGCACAACATTGTGGTTACCCTACAGCAATGTGCAAAAACATATCAGACTCTTCTGGCTTTCGCATTCAGATCAGGAGCCAGGCGTCCTCGTTTGGTCTGAAACAATGGTCGCAGTCTGTGCTCCTCGTGTGTGGTCTTCACCAGGACAGGGTTTCAGCGCACCCACCTCGTGAGAACATTTCGCTTGCATGTTTTAGGGGATTTTTCTTACCGTTAAACCTGATACAACCAAAATTCTGCTAACTTGAGCTGGAGACTTCAGAAACAATTCCCTATTATTACAACACACACAAGATATACCAAGGACGTAGAAGAACATCGCAGCATGCAGAATTAATCCTACTAACACAGGGGAATAAAATCAATCATCTGGCATTGCAGTTTCAACAACTGTATGCTTCCAGCTATAGCTATAATCCAGCAAAGTCCCAAAAGACATGATTGGCTGAAGTTGGTGTGCACAGAGCTCTGAGCTCAATGCCTACAAACACCTTAAAATAAAATACAACAGAGATTGCAAACCAGGCCCTTTGACCTAACATCAGTGTCTGACCTCGCAAATGCTCTTCTGTGTGAATGGACGAAAGAAAAAAAAACGACTTCTACAAAATCTTGCAGAAAGCCTGAGAAGCAAAGTAATTTTCATGAATGTCGATGTTTATCGTATGGCCTGTTATTTATTCCTACAGTTTCATCTATTTACAGACTCGAGTTCTCAGAGTTTAAATATCCTCCTGGCTTTTATGGTTTCTGTATCATGGGTGGACATTAAAAGTTCACTCGGAAGTGCACGGGCCTCTCGAAGTCCTTGTGGTCTTTCCATCTCAACAGCAATCCCTTGTGCTTCTGCCAGTAACAACATGGAAACAGGGGGAAGGCCTTTGCTTCAGTTTCTCAATCTTTCCTACTAAACGTTGGATATAAAAATATATCAAGATTTGGGGAAAGTTGAAATCCCGGTGACGAGGTAATATGATTTAAAACAAGCTAAATAAACCAACAACAGAGGCAGAGTGGAAATCACAGGTCAGTGGACAGGAGCGAGACGAGTGCTTAAGTTTACACAAGGTGGCAGGTTACATGCATCAAGCAGTAAATACACTATGGGTTGAAACACACACTCTGACAAATTCCTTGCTTTATGGCAAATTGTTTTTATACATGCAAACAGATGGGGCAAATAATAAAACTGCTTTTTTTATTTGCAGAATTAGTGCTGGAGACACTCTGGTCATGATCTTCACAGAACAGAAAAGACATGTGATGTCTTCTTAATATTTTTTGAAATGCGTCGACCTTCGCCTGCTACCTACTTTATAGTTGGCGAAGGTGAGAATGACTAATATGCAGTATTCAAAACATTCATTCATTCATTCATTCATTATCTACCGCTTATCCTCTATTAGGGTCGCGGTGGGGTTCCCCATGCCCATCCAGGGGAGAACGTCTCGGGCGCTGAGCAGATAGACCCAGGACGGGGCGCCAATCCATCGCTGGGCACACACTCACTCACACAGACACACTCTATATGGGGCAATTTTGAGAATTCAATTAACTTGATCCATGTTTTTGGACTGTGGGAGGAAACTGGAGAACCCGGAGGAAACCCACGCAGACACGGGGAGAACATGAAAACTCCACCCAGATGGGGATTCGAACCGGGAATCCCTAGCGCTGAGAGGCGAACGTGCTAACCACTAAGCCACCGTGCCGCCCATATTCAAAACAATGAAATGAAAAAGATATAATCTTTTATTAATTGGTACAGTTTGGATTGATTTTAAGCATCTAATTAACGACACTGTTCTGCAATACACTGAGGGTCGTGGGGGGGAATCAGTGGGTCATTGTTACATGCTGCATGCTTGGAGGAATTTGGGTTTATTATTTAATGTAGGAAGGGAGCAAGTCTGTGTATTTACAGTGGATTCAGCAATCAGGCTGGAGTCTGTGGCTACCGCATACCAGACATTTTGACAAGAGGAAAGTTAATCGAGACGGATTCACTTTCCCTCATTTTCCTGGGGGTTTCGGAGTTTTCCAGGGTATCAACCAAATGAGTCTCATATTTTGAATTGTATTTACAGTACACACACACACACACACACACACACACACACACACACATACACTGTATGTATCTACACTCCTGGGTCACTTCATTAGATTCACCCCTTTGTTTTACATGAATTCTTTATTTAATCAGATTTTCATTAACATATACGTAGATGAACTTTGTAGCTTTAAAATTACATCCTGTAGATCATCTGCTACATACACAGTCCCCTTTATTCTGTTCTATGATTGTCCAGTAACAGACCTCTTACGTGAAATTTGAGGTAAAAATACGTTTGTAATGTGGTTTTAAGGTTGTAAATATTACATAATATCTTTTCCCCAGGCCACAAATATTTTAAGTACCTACAGTTTACAAGGTGATTTCTGATGCAGCGTTTGTCTAACCACAGCCTCATCACTGACTTCATCAAGCCGAATATTCATATTTTAAATTGAATTGATTCATAAAAAAGTGCCTGTGAGAAAACAAAACTAATGCTTGGGGAAATAGATGTCAAACGGAGAGCGGACCGAGAACAGCCTGTAAGATGGATGAATCCACGGAGTGGAATTACGAAAAAGACATTAAGAAGCCTAATGACGCAAACAGATCCTGGAATATTCTGAAGCAGCTACATCCATAGGATTGCCAGGATTCAAATCGACTTGAGGACAGTTCATAATAATAAGCGTCCTCTCAGAGCAGACCACAGTGCCCTGGCAGCCTGATGGTTCTTGTCGTTCTAGGAGGATTCCAACATGATCTACATGCTCCACCACATTGCTAAAATAAATAATAGTGCAGTACTTTCCTCTGTGTGAAAATATGCAAGTGCTGTAGCTATACCATTAGCATCATCGCCATCAGAAAATACTAGGTATTAAACACAAAAGCAATGATTCTGTAACTGTCTTTTGCTTATGCATTCAGGTGTATATAGTACCTCTCTGTGCACATGCGCTTGTATGTGTATGTTGTAGAATGTGTGCGAAAAACCTGAAGCTGAGGGATACAAGGAAAACATGATAAAACAAACGTGCCATTCACCAGAGAAGGCCGTGAAAATAAGCAGGTTCCGTGCACAGGGAGAAAAGGGGACACTTGGAGCAATTCGATACTATACAAATCATCTGAACACCCCACAGCCACCACAGCCACCACCACCACCACCACCACCACCAAACACACACAGATGAGGAGGAGAAACGGGCTCAGACCTGGTGCACTCTCAAAAACGACTTGTATTTTTCCACTTTTTTTTTCCCCCAATGTGTATTTTTAGCTCCCGTTAGCCACCACTTTCACGTTTCCTTCTAAAAAGATGTTCTGCTATGGCAACTTTACTCTGCATTCTCCCCAGGGGCAAAGAAAACGAGTAAGTAAACATATGCTAAGTAAATGAAATGACAAGTTTGTGTAGCAGATGCAGCAGTGCAAGCAGCCAGATTTCAAATTTAGTTATTTAAAGCATAAATAAATTAGTAAAGAATGAGGCCCTGAAATGATGCTATTTCAGAAAGCCCTCTTGACTAGGTAATCTGGAGTATCTGCCCTTTTTAATTATGCTGCTGTAGTCAGCTGTGTCAAAAATCAAACTCTATCCCCTAATTGTAGCCCTTGAATAAACGCCTTTCCATGAGCACGGTGTAGCTGAAGAAAGTAAAATGGACGTATCTGGCCTGAAGGAGCTCTGGCATCAGCGACAGTGGAATAAAGCAGCAAAGAGGAGCCCTGAGTGATCCAAAGTCTGGCTGAAGCTCAGACCCAGAGCCATAAAACCACAAAGTTGCTGAGCGATATTTCTCTATTGTTCTTTTCTATAAATGCTTAAAATTCTGCCGGGACGAACAGCAGGACTTTAAACCGTCATTTAAATTACCAGCCTGGCTTTAAAAACATGGGGTGCAACCCTCCAGCCAATTAAATGTGCTCTACAATATTCTGTATAGCATTCAAAGCCTGTAAACAATCAATACTGAAGGGGAAAGCAGGTTCCCATCCGACGCATTCGAGTTCACTCACCCTAGAGCGTGCCAATAAACTCAGTAGCCTGCCAAACGAACAACAATTAAACCGACTTGTTAATCTGTATTTGCACATTTATGGCCTTTCACGAGCTGTAAAGCAGCGTGCTACACAGCTGTAAAGAACACAACGCGTTCCAGGTGCTTTTCCCTGCAGTGGGTTTTCACATTTCATAATGAATTAGCTCTTTTAGCTGAATTTCATCTAAATTACAATGAAGTACCAAAGTCTAGTGTTCACATTCCTGCAATCTAATCTAACTATTTTAGTTGAAGTGTGACACTTCAAGTTTTAAAGTAACAAATAATTAAAAAGGCAGACTGCACATGCTGGAAAGACAGAGTTAGTATTTATATATTCATTCATTATGTTCCGCTTTATCCTCTATTAGGGTCGCGGGGGGGTTCCCCATGCCCATCCAGGGGAGAGCGTTTCGGCGCTGGGCAGATAAACCCAGGACAGGGCGCCAATCTATAGCTGGGCAAACACTCACTCACTCACACACACACACACACACACACTCTATATGGGGCAATTTGGGGAATTCAATTGACTTAATCCATGTTTTTGGACTGTGGGAGGAAACCGGAGAACCCGGAGGAAACCCACACGGACACGGGAAGAACATGGAAACTCCACCCAGATGGGGATTCAAACCGGGAATCCCTAGTGCGGAGAGGAGAACATGCTAACCACTAAGCCACCGTGCCGCCACAGAGCTGGTATATGAAGGCTAAATGCTGTAGCCTCTAGTGCTAATTCAGGGCAAAATCTAATGTTAAAAACTAAATATAGAACTATCCAAGCTCCTAAATTAAACATTTTAACCATTTTTTTTAAATTTATGATATTATTTAGAGGCGGCACGGTGGCTTAGTGGTCAGCACGTTCGCCTCTCAGCGCTAGGGATTCCCGGTTCGAATCCCCATTTGGGTGGAGTTTCCATGTTCTCCCCGTGTCTGCGTGGGTTTCCTCCGGGTTCTCCGGTTTCCTCCCACAGTCCAAAAACATGGATCAAGTTAATTGAATTCTCAAAATTGCCCCCTATAGAGTGTGTCTGTGTGAGTGAGTGTGTGGCCAGCGATGGATTGGCGCCCTGTCCTGGGTGTATCTGCCCAGCGCCCGAGACGTTCTCCCCTGGATGGGCATGGGGAACCCCACCGTGACCCTAATAGAGGATAAGCGGGAGATAATGAATGAAAGGATATTATTTAGATATATGTAAACCATAAGTGGCCCACGTATTAAAACAACTCGGTCTAAAACACAACACACGTCTTGTTAAGATCTGGTAAAAGATCTGGCTGTATGGAGCCACGTTCGGCTAATGCCTAGTCCTGTTCTAAAGGCCCTCATCTCAGAACCTAAATACAATCCTCTGAATTTGACCAGATGAAGATGAGGAAAGCAATATAAGAGAAGAAGATGAACTCACCTGGATTAACTTGGGACTTCACGGTGACGCAGAGGTAGAGAAGAAGCGGTAAAAACAGGGTCATGTTGGTAATATGGTTCATCCTAAATTGAGACCTGGACTTCATTCTGGAGATAAAATATAAACAAATGTCTCAACAAAAGTTTACACTTAACGGAAGCCAATTTTTTAATATGCCCAACCCACTTTGGACTCAGATACAGTTTGGTTTTTCTAAATTTAATGTCTTATTTTTATCAGCTCTATTACTATATTGATTGACATTGTATACAGCCTGTAGTCTGTTTCTTTACATTCTTTGTTAGACCTCTTTACTCAGTTCTCTGCTGATTGGAACCCCCACAGAGCAGGTATTACGTGGGTGACGGATGGTTTTCAGCACTGCGTTGACACGATAATGGTGTGTTAGTGTGTGTTGTACCAGTACGAGTGGTTTAAACACTAACTGTGTTCACTCACGGGTGGAATTTCCATTAAATATCACACTACCGGCGGCACGGTGGCTTAGTGGTTAGCACGTTCGCCTCTCAGCGCTAGGGATTCCCGGTTCGAATCCTCATCTGGGTGGAGTTTCCATGTTCTCCCCGTGTCCCCGTGTCTGCGTGGGTTTCCTCCGGGTTCTCCGGTTTCCTCCCACAGTCCAAAAACATGGATCGAGTCAATTGAATTCTCAAAATTGCCCCCTATAGAGTGTGTCTGTGTGAGTGAGTGTGTGCCCAGCGATGGATTGGCGCCCTGTCCTGGGTCTATCTGCCCAGCGCCCGAGACGTTCTCCCCTGGATGGGCATGGGGAACCCCACCGCGACCCTAATAGAGGATGAAGCGGGAGATAATGAATGAATGAATGATATCACACTACCCACCACAGCCAAGTGTCTCTCTGAACGAAAAAATGTTAAAAAAAAAATTAACGGTTCTATGTGTCATGTTTAAAGTGATGGACAGAACGGAGGACGGATCCAATATCTTAATCTAGAAAATCCACTCGCACGATGTTTAGATTCACAAGTCTTTAAAGACTAAACATCAACAATGTCATGGAGATATGAGTTTATTATGGACTGTAATACAAATAATTAATATTGTAAATGTCATCTCTCTTAATGCAGTAAGAAATATAACACGAGTGCACTTGGGATTAATAAAAAAATAAAAAAGGTAAAAAAAAGAAGAAGAAAGAAATTTAGCGAGGGCCATTTGAGTGAGACATGTTACAGACATTACCTCAGCTGGACAATGTCCACTCACCAGGAAAAGGAGACCATTTCAACCAGTGTGGGACAGTGATGGAGGAATGCCAGTGCAAATGAATGGTTTATGTCCACGCTCTCGTCATTCTCATTTTGCGCCTAAAATTCTGTTAATGAAAGCTTAACACTAACCGGTTTAACCAGTGAACCGTTCTGGGAGGGTCTGTGGACTAGTGCTTGTCCTTCTGACAGTCTGCAGATGTGAATTCTCCCCATCACTACCCTTCAGCTGGGTTTTAAACTGATCCCTAGAGACGTTCTAACCTACAGCTTTTCTGTTGAAAAACAAACAAAGCTCTGATTGTAAGTTTGAAACAATATGGAGGGTCCTATTGTTAACATTCAGTCTAGACAGAGCCGTTCTACTGTATGCTTTGAATTTCTAGAGCACTTTTAAGGTTGATCAGTTATTTGGAAACATGGACATGACCGTGCTGCTGTCTCATACATGCCATGTTTGCTTGGTTTGTTAGTTGCAGCAATTAAGCCACAAACATTTTGTGACTACAATGGAAATTATGAGCAAGATGTGGTGAGCTGGGTTCTGAGCAGCTATAGTGTTTGCTGCAGTTTTACAGTCTCATTTCTTTTGTGGCCTGAACACATGTTGCTCATAGCAGGTTATGTAAGACGCCATTGCCGCGTAAATAGGAAAATTACAGCATTGAGCGGAGCGGCTTATTGTAACGTATACATTAAGCTCCGTCGCGTAAAATCCATGCTGTTGTGTTACTGCTAATTATTATTTCATGAGGTCTTACAAAATGTTTAACAGATTACAAAACACACGTTGCTAAAATAACCATCGGATACACAGTGGTGCGGCAAAAGTCTCAGATGGCCATTGAAAATATTGTTATTTTGGTTTTTCATTTTTAATACAGAGTTCATAATCTAAAAAAAAAAAAAAACGGAATCAATGGAATTAAACGCAAATACGCTTCTGTACGTGTTTTTGGTATGTTCTCCATTCATTGTAATGATGCTGTCTTCGAAAATTTGCAAATGTATCATCTGCTACACTTCAGACAAATGTCACAACCGATGATCGCGGTCATCTGGCATGATGTCACAACATCGCACTAAGAGCTTGTTTGTTTTTCTAGTCGTTGATTTGATGCTTTGTGGTTTGTTTTTTGGTGCAGAAAACTTTGTGTTGAATCCGAAAAACAAGCAGAAATGAAAGCATTTTTTAATAGTGGACTCAGACCTTTGGCTCCGCTGTGTACTTGGCGCTATATTGTTTAATGCGGCAGAATGTTCTCACAAACAACCAGCAATGTGTGGTGAAGTAGATGTTTAGTAGTTTATTAGTCAGAAGGCTGAAACACACACACACACACACACACACACACACAAACAAATCTGTGTTAAATAATTAAGTAAAGTTTTTCCTTCCACTGCATTCAACGCCGGCCAAACACAACACGTCTTAGAAGTATGTGGGAGGGACCTGAGCATCAAAAGGATGAAAATTGAAGATTCTTTTTACTTTGATGTGTTATTCTACAAACTTGGATTCATCTAAAATAATAAAAAAATAAAGGGTGTGTGTGTGTGTGTGTGTGTGTGTGTGTGTGTGTGTGTGTGTGTCAAATGTTGGCTTTTGTTAATTGCAAGACAATGTACACTTTAATTGGTTTTAAAAAATCAACTACATAATAACAATCAATATTACTTTGTGTGTATAATGCGTGTGTGTATTTCTGTATGTTTGTATATAGGTATGTATGTGTATATACCTGTGTATATATGTATATATGAATGTATGTACTGTATAGGTTGTTGTTTTTTTCCCCTCTCCTTTCTTTTTTTTTATTATTATTATTTTTTTTTCTAGGTTTTTTCTTTTTTCCCCGCTCTCTTCTTTTCCTCCTCTTTTTCTCTTTTTCTCCCCTGTCCTGCATTGGCAGAATAATTCAAATCAATCAAATAAAAGCACAATTAACAGGAATAGGCTACAATAATCTGTAGAACTGTTCCTGTAAAAACGTAAAAGCAAACCTGTATGGTACATCAGCGTGTTCAGATTACCATTCAGATTGCAAAAGCTACCAGACATGACAGGTTAAAAAAAAAAATTAAAATTAAAAAACAACAACAACAATCAATATTACTAACCTAACCATAATCCTTTCAAACCATAACATAACTCTTACCTTAACCATAACCTAATCACAATTATCTTGTATTGCTATAATATAAATATACACAAACAAATAAGTATCATTCTTTTAAATATTATCCCGCTTATTCTTATCAAGTTTATGGGGTGCTGAAGCCTATCCCAATTCTCACTGAACGAAGGGCATTAACCCTGAATAGGTTCTTCCTGTGAGAACGTTTCCTCTCAGAGAAGACAGTTGAATGGGTTTTAGGTTGATAACGCCATGACAAAGTTCTATAAACGGTTTACAACCACATGTAAGTCTCTCAAATACTGTGAAATGACAATGTTTCTGGTTCGTTGAGCGATTTAAAGAAACATTCCAGACGGGAGTGATTATGGAGGAAAGCACAGCACACGAGTTACAGTAATAAAAGACCTTCACTCCGAAGCCGTGGGGAGAGTGTGCGTGTTTGTGGTTATTGTACAATGAAGCTGTCATGAAGAAACCAGCTAGCTTAAGATGAAAAGCAAGCAGTCTCTTACATTACCGCATGCACTGCACAACTCAGACGCTGTGGTCCTAAATGCAATTTTAGAACTGGCACTAAAATAGAGACCTTCTATATAAAGAGATAGCTGTAAACGTTACTTTGCGAAGGTGAATCATCCAAATTGTTTTTCTCTTTTGTGTCATTTGTTTAAACCCAAAACGGGAAACAATTTCCTAAATATACGATTTGAAGTCTGGGTTAACACTAAGATTCCACCAAGTTCTAAAATTTTAACTTACTATATATTCATCTGCATAACATTGTATTCATGTCAAAGGTTTGGACACGCCCCCTTCTTGCTCTATATAAATCTCTATTTCCTCCACTTACCTTATAGTTGGACTTTGTTGTTTTACAGACTGTAGTCCGTCTGTGTTCTTTGTTTTTGTTAGTCCACTGTTGGTTCTCTGTTCTCTGTTGGTCAGGAGCATCACAGAACAGGTATCATTTGGGTGGTGGATTGTTTATGGTCAGTTCTGCAGTGACACTGATGTGGTGGGGGGGGGGGTTTAGTGCAGCAGTGCACCTCAGTGACACTGCTGGGATAGGAATAATGCACCCACCCAATAACCCCTACTCTGCGGTTGTGCAATGTACAACTGAGACAATGTACTATTGTAAAAAACTGGATATAATTAAACAAACTTGAACTTGATCTCAATAGTGTGTTGGCTTGAGCTCAGTTTGCTGAAATGTGGATGGTACCCTCTGAAGTTTTAATCATGGAGCCATGACATTCATATCAGCATTCACCGGAATCCTGAATCTCATTAAAGCCGGAGTTTCCAGATACTGTGAGCCACACAGTGTTTTTCTTTCAACTCTACAGGATGGCTGCATAATTTACTTGAAAAACTTGGATAGATGTCAACTGAAGGGCGTTGCTAGAGATGTCAGTGACTGATGTATAACCACATACATTTGAAGCTGGTTTGGCTGCTGGATGTTCGATTTGCTAATCAAAGAAACACCAAGTAACAGATTTGGTCACTAGGTGGTCTCAGTGAAACCACATGAGCTTAAAACACCACATGTGTTTAAAAATTGAATAACAAAGTTAATATATTTGTATAAATACATGTTTAAATAAGGGATATAGACGTTTGGCTCGATCCCATCACGGCGGAGAAGCTCTGCATATTTGACTTGGCACAGTTTTACCCCGGTTGCTCTTCCTGAAGGAACCCTCGTTTTTATCTGAGTTTGGGACCGGCACTCTGAGTTACTCTGATACATATACCCCTAATTGCTGGGACAATCTCCGATACACCCATGTGCGTGGAAATTGAAGAGAAAGAGAAGCTTGAGAAAGAAAGAAAAAAAAAAAAAACATTCAGGCACAGGGAGGACATGCAGAATAACTGTAATAATAGCAGCGCAGTCATTTCTATGTAATGTCTATTTGTGAACAAATTCATGAATAAATGAATTCATGAAATGTGCTTTCGGTTTGAAAAACCTTTGGGGTTTTCAGTCAGGCAGCTGTTATCTCCTGTGCAGCTCTGCATGGAAATCTGTTTGCAATTAGTGGCCAAGGCGGCTGGAGTGCTGGAGAGCGAGGGCTCTTACTGCTCTGTAATTCTACTAATTGACCCGAAAATGACAGTGAAGAACCCTTCAAAGTGGTTCTGTTGATTTGCTCCAGAAATAAAAACAGCTCTCTTTATAGCTGCTTCGAGGCATTTTAAAGAGCTACAAGAGGCTCCAGTCGCTTTATATTATTTTGGACTTTTAGAGACCAGGTGGCGTAGTGCTTCTGCATGGCCCGACACAGACCCGGGACTGGATGACTGGACTGGACTGGACGACTAGACAACCAGGCTTCATGATATCAGCGAGGCTTGACCCTGAGTTTAAACCTCCAACATTAAAATAAATCCAACGCTGTCGTCAGTCTAACAGAACGCAAACTTAATTATAGGATATTTAAACATCAGAGGCTGGAATATAACTCATAATTGAAACATTTTTCTGATTAAAATCTGAATTTGAATAATTATTTTTAAATTGTTTGGCATTACAGCGATGGATTGGCGCCCTGTCCTGGGTGTATCTGCCCAGCGCCTGAGACGTTCTCCCCTGGATGGGCATGGGAACCCCACCACCGCGACCCTAATATAGGATAAAGCGGGAGATAATGAATGAATGAATGTTATATATATATATATATATATATATTATGTTGTTTTTTTTTACCTCTAAATAACCTAGGAAGAGAGAGATGAAAGGTAATGCACCACAAATAATATAATAATTAAAGGTTAATCAAAGTTTTTTCCTGAGAAACAAAGATTGAGGTCCAAATCGACTTAATTTGGTGAGGTCAGAACACAGGGTCAGTGATGACACAGCATTCCTGGAATAATGACGTTTAAGGGCCCTGATCCAGGGCCCACATGGCAGCTTTGGTGGAAGTGGGATTCAGAATGATAACCCATCAGACTGATATCCTTACACTGTGATCCTAACCACTGTGCTAGTTAGATTAATTAGTAGAGCGTACCGGAGAGTAATAGATGAGAGCGACGTTGGAGTCATGGTTAAGGATAAAATAATATTTCGTGTGGAAACGTTCGCTTGTGTCTTTGCACCTGTAGAAAAGATTCCTAATGAGAAAGCCAGTTGTTCTTGCAGAGTTTACAGAGGCCCATTAAACCCAACAACTCTGCCCTGTGGAACAAAATGCTCCCTGCCAGAAAGTCTTTTCCATTTCCTTTTATTAAAGGAGCAATCGGTTCCTATTGCACAGTCTGAATGATGTGTGACGGGGACTGGTGAAAGCTTCAGTGCCTCATATAATAACACTCCATAGCTGATATACTCCACAAAACCTCGGCTTCATCTCGCACAAGTCAGGGTCTCTATTCAAGGACGTTTGGTGAGAATATATCGAAAATTCCACAGATCTAATCCTCAACCTACAAAGTTGTGACCAAGAATTAAAAATCCGAGATCCTTTTCTGCTGAATTGTGAACAGAGCGCTACATTTTCTCTGCAACTCGATTGCAAATGTCTTAACGTCTATTTTTAACTACCGTCATGTTGTTTTTTAAATTGACACCAGCTTCTCGTATTCAGCTCTGCCAGGATGCTACAGTGACAAACTCTGAGCACTTTCATCTGCGCCCAAGAACAAAGGGGTTTTACACAAGACTTTAAAGACTAGACTCAATTAATTTGATTATTGTTGATCTGACGTACTTGGTTTCTATTGGACTGAACCCTTTGTTTCTGTTGGACTCACCGGTCTGCAATTTTGCCAGGACGCTGCAGCGAAGACCTCGGAGCTCTGTGAATCTCACTGAGTACCAAACGGGTCGTTTACTAAGACAATAATGGCTCTGATGTTGTTGCTTTCTGTTGAACTAAACATTTTAATATATATGTATGCACAGGGCGGCACGATGGTTTAGTGGTTAGTACGTTCGCCTCTCAGAGCTAGGGATTCCCGGTTCGAATCCCCATCTGGGTGGAGTTTCTATGTTCTCCCCGTGTCCTTGTGGGTTTCCTCCGGGTTCTCTGGTTTCCTCCCACAGTCCAAAAACGTGGATCAAGTCAATTGAGTTCTCCAAATTGCCCCATATAGAGTGTGGCTGTGTGTGTGAATGTGTGCCCAGCGATAGATTGGTGCCCTCTCCTGGGTGTGTCTGCCCAGCGCCCGAAACGTTCTCGCCTGGATGGGGATGGGGAACGCCCCCGCGATCCAAATATAGGATAAAGCGGAAGATAATGAATGAATAAATGCATATACACAGTAACAGACGAAGGTCAGGACTCGCCCCCATCATTAATGTCCTCCACTTACCATATAGATTGACTTTGTAGTTCTACAATTCCAGATTGTAGTCCATCAGTGTTCTTTGTTGTTGTTAGTCATCTGTTAGTTCTCTGAACTGGTCAGGAGCATCACAGAACAGGTATCATTTGGGTGGTGGATTGTTGATTGTCAGTTCTGCAGTGACACTGATGTGGTGGGGGGGGGTTTCATTGTAGTTTCATTTAAACACCTCAATGACACTGCTGGGATAGGAATAATGCACCCACCAAATAATCCCTGCTCTGTGATGTTACTATTGGGGTCCTGACTATAAGAACAGACACAAACAGATGATGACCACAGTCTGCAAGTCAACTTACAAATACCCCAACATGTTTGGGGCCAAAACACAATAAATAGTATATCCCACCTAAACCCATGAGGGTAAAGGGACTTGCAAGGTAACTTGGACCTGGCATTTGAACCCACAATCTTCCAATTAATAGCCCAACACATTTACCACTGAGCTACCACACCCACACAACGGAATATTAATGATAAATTAGTGGAGCAAGAAGGATGTGTGTCCAAGCTTTTGAATGGCGCTGTATAAATACATAAACCTGAATCTGAACTTGCTATGAAATGACAAAAGTCAAATAGATTCTTATGCAAGACAGGGGGAAGGTGATTTTTAAAATTTTTTAATTTAATACCTGCATTTTTTTGCTGCAAAGACAAAAGTTTCATCCCCTAACCAGACGGTTCAGACATTTTTAAGTTTTTTGATCCAGCAAACTCTTAAATAACATTTTCAAAGCTCTTTTACTAGAAAGTACATTTGATAGTTGGATTAAGAATCTTTAATCGTCTAGTTTTTATGGAGGAAAAGGTGCCGCTCAGCTGTATGGTGCAGTTGTATTCTTGGAGGAAAGCGAGCAAAATATGCAAGAATGATTGTAATCAGACTTCAGACAGATGAGAATAACGATGAGGAAGCAAGCAGACGAGCTTCGACACTTTTGATTTGATTAAAAGCAACAAGTTTCCAGTTCTAAGCTGTGAATAAAGTCCCGGCGGCTGGTTTGTGCATTTACTCAGTTGGTGCCAGGTTCCCAGTGGTTATCGGTTTGCTCTGTTATCCACTGTTTCAGCCTGCCATGCAATCAGCACCTCACCCAAAGAACCAATGCTTCAACTTAGAACTTAGAAATTTACAGGACATCAAAAACACACTCAGAGATTCAGCTCTCAGATTCTGGAAATTCACCAACCAAAAAAATAAAAATTAAAAAATTAAAAAAACAGTGAGACAAACTTACTGTGAATTCTGCTTTCATTTAAACCATCAGTCCAGTGAAGGTATTTAATCCAAACGGGCAGCAGGGGCAGAAGGGGCAGCAGTAGAATCCGACCTGGTGCCGTTCCCTCTAAAAGCCGTCAGACCACATATCCCCTCACACCGAGCTGATGTAAGAGCATTCTACAGAAGAGAGAGGAAAAGAGAGAGAGACAGTGGGAACGAGTGGGAGAGAGTGGGCGCGAGAATGAGAGAGAAAAAGAGAGAGAGAGAGAGACAGTGGGGAAGATGGAGAGAGAGAGAGAGAGAGAAAAGGAGAGAGAGAGAGAGAGAGAGGTAAGCTAACATACTGCAGATTCCTGGCAACAGACCAAAGTCCCAGAATTCCTTATTCCTCGTGCCATACAGAAGGTTTCAATTAAGTATGACTCCAATGGCCAATCACAAAAAAAAATAAAAGACTCTCTCTCTCTCTCTCTTTCTCTCTTTTTTTCCCCAGTGCCTCTCTGACAGTTTAAGGAAACAGTGGATGCTAAAAAGAACGGAATGTAGAACACAGAAGGTATTTATGAGGAAAATGAAATGTGTTTACTGGAACACTTCGGATACTTGGTCCAGTTTGTCTCATTAATCTCTATTATTCTGATTTAGATCATCACCTGGTGAAGATATCAATCCACACTGAGCAAAAATGTGTTCTGTAAATAATGTGATTATTTACTAAAGGTTTAAAGATTTAATTATACAGCATTTTAAAAGAGTCCTTAAAATAAACCACAGACCTTATCATTAATGAATTGTGTACAGACAGACTAGATAATAATAAGAATAATAAGTATATATATATATATATATATATATATATATATATATATATATATATATATAAGTATATATATAACTAAAAGAGCTAGTACTGGAAAGCTTTTTAACTTTGGAATATTATTTGCAAAGACAGTTGTTGTGGTAACCACTGTTTATAAGGGATTATAGTGTTTGGGATTATTCTGTTATTATTATGTTAATTCCTGGTTTCTTTTGGAGTTTAATATTATGATTATTGTTTTCCACCTGGTCTATAACGTCTTGGCAGCACAGTTAGTGCTTTTGCCTCTTGGCAGTGGGTCCTGGGTTCGATTCCCAGTTGGGGCGAACAATGGTTCTTTCTGTTGAGTCTGTTGTACCTGTGTAAATTCTCCAGGTTCTTCGGATTAGGTTTATAACTCCTGATGGGTACATTGGAGGTAATAAAATTGCCTGTAACATTTGTAACTATTTACTTTATAACTCTCAATAAAAAAAATAAAAATAAAATTATATATATATATATATATATATATATATACAGTTGAATAGACAATAATGTCCCACATGCAGTGGACCAATACTCCTCATTATTAAAACAAACCCTGACTGCATAATTGGGTCATATAATCTGGTCATGTGGTCCATCATACCTCTTTGAAGTGGTTCTGGTACTGGATCTCCAAGCTGATGTTGTTCCTCAGGTCCAGATCGAGTCTATGTGTACTTCCTCTTTAATAAGTGGCTCTGGATAAAAACATCAACTTGTTAATATGAGAATAGAAGATCAAATTCTCTACTCGACTTTGGTGTTCAGACAAATTGTCTCGAGGCCTTTTGTGTTAAACTTGTGCGGTTTCTTTCCTGACATGCAACCAAACCTCAAAAAAGTCCTGTGTCTCCAAAGGATCGTTTAATTGGATGGCTTTCTGGTTGGTGCCATAAAGAACAGAAATTGTTATGGTTCTGCAAGAAGCATTGTAAAAAGAAATATTTATTAATTTAACTCTCTATAACAGTCAGAGAGCCATTAGTTCCATTCTTCATGAAAACAGAGTTGATTCTTTTTTGTCATTGGTGTAATGAAACAAACAAAAAAAAATTCTCCACATTCATTAAATAAAATTTGTTTCCTAAATATTTATTTTTTTAATTTACATTTAGCCGACCCTTTTATCTAAAGCAACTTACAAATGATAGAACGCCACGTCAGTAGTAAAAAGTTAGCGATCAGAGAGAGTGCAATTGCTTGACTTTCACCTCAAACTATAATTAAAAATAAACACGGCACTCGGACAGACATCCAAAATGCTAAACTTTTCACAAAGCCTTAAGTGTATTCATCATTTAACCCCTCCCTCTTTTACCAGGGGGTGTGGTTTAAATAAAAAGGTAATATTTCAGAGAGCCCTCCTGACTGAGTACTCGTCAGGATCTGTCTCTTTAATTAAGCTGTTGATATCAGTGATGCCAGATTTCAATTCCTACTGCATCATAACTTTTCTTGTTGCCATGTTTCCTTTTGAGATGTTACTATGGCAACACTGATGAACTTAAAAGCACTTGTCTTGGCTTTGATGACCGAGCATGTGATGTGCTTGATCTCTGTTGTCTGTGGTCTGAACTCTTGAGTATAAAGGGTACATGATTTTTGTCTCATACTTGTTAACGCTTGTAAGGAAAATGGGTCCTCACTGGTCTCAAGGTTTTTTTTTTTCTATTAAAAAAAAAAGTTTTTATAAAAAACAAAAGTTGTAAAGGAGCGGTAGCTCAGTGGTTCGTGGGTGTTGGGCTATCAAGCTGAAGGTTGGCAGTTCAAATCCCAGGTCCACTGCAGTTGCAATGTGGGTCCTTGAGCAAGACCCTTAACCCTCATGGCTCCAGGGATGTTGTGATGAACCCTGTGCTCACCTTGTAAGTCGCTTTGGATAAAAGCGTCCAATAAATGACCAAATGTAAATGTAAAAGTTCTTCTCTGCAAAAAGACCAATTTGTTGGACTTGTAGTTTGAATCGGAACCCTCAGACTGAGCTACCACAACCTTACTTTATCTTTAGGTTTTTTTATTTTTTATTTTAAATTTTGTTGAAAGAAATGTTTACAGACTACATCTACAAGTATAACAAGAATAACACGGTCACGTGAAGACCAATATTTTGGAGTTGATCCATGTGCCTGTGTTGCTTGATCTTATACACCTGGGATAATGGAGCTAATTGAACCACCTGACTCCACTGATGCCGCTTCCCTTAAGTCCTGCCAGGCTGGCGGCTCGTTCTTCATAATTGGTTTCTTCCTCTTTTGGCATTAAGACCACAACTGCGTTTGGATTGTGGCGTCAGGTTCTTCATTCCAGCTCATTCTTCCACTGATTACACAATTAAGCCGAGCTTTTCCTGCTGTTCGGCACTTTTCGATGAGATTCCAGCCTGGTGATGTTGGCCAGCCCACGTTTCATAAATCCTGTTTTCCTTTGATGGATGTGCGCTGGACAACAGTTGACAATGTGGTTTCATGCTGCGTTACTCCAGGTGCAAAACCCATTGACATTGAACGGGATCTATTATCGCTGTTTGTGGAGATTTTTTTGTTTAGACAAACTGTGTTAATAACGTCGCTGGTATTGCCTCGTGAGGAAAACGGAATCACAATGGGGTTCATCTCTCAGCATCTGCAAAGGCTTTAACACCTAATAAGGTTGCAACCTGGGTAATAACGTCAGGACTTGTTTTGGCAGACATTTAAAAAGCCCCAGTCCGAGTTCCCTGCAGTATTCTGTGCTGGTTTAAAGATCAGATACGATGCAGGCTTGTGGAAGCTCTCTGCTCTTTGACGGTTTCATGTTTGTTTCTGTCTTTGAAAACCTTAAATTATATGTTAGGACATTACAGCAACTGTGACGCAATAGTTAACACACTCTCCCTACACTACGACAGACCTGGGTTTGATTCCTAAGCCGTTTGCATGTTCTCCTTGTGTCTACTGTATATGAGTTTTCTCTGGATGCTCCAGGTTGAAAACCATGCTGGATATTAAACCCCAGATGTAAAAATCCATCAGCGTGTTTATTTGTGCTGCTATACACTTAGGACCTATCCCTGGCGTTTACTCACCATTAATTATAATATTAAAATAAACCCTAATTAAAATAAATTGAAATGCTCTATTTTGGGGCTGGGCGGCACGGTGGCTTAGTGGTTAGCATGTTCTCCTCTCAGCGCTAGGGATTTGAATCCCCATCTGGGAGGAGTTTCCATGTTCTCCCTGTGTCTGCGTGGGTTTCCTCCGGGTTCTCCGGTTTCCTCCCACAGTCCAAAAATATGAATCAAGTCAATTGAGTTCTCCAAAATTGCCCCATATAGAGTGTGTCTGTGTGAGTGAGTGTGTGAGTAAGTGTGTGCCCAGTGATAGATTGGCGTCCTGTCCTGGGTATATCTGCCCAGCGCCCAAAATGTTCTCCCCTAGATGGGCATGGGGAACCCCCCCCAGATGGGCATGGGGAACCCCCCCCCCCCCCTGCGACACTAATATAGGACAAATGAATAAATGAAAAATGAATGTTATGGGGCTGTGTTCTTCAGGTTCTCTGGTTTCCTCCCTCAATTCAAAATCATAATTTCTGGCTGCTGTACATTGACCCTTCATAGTGTGTACCCACTGATGGATTGGCACACTGTCCTGGATGTTTCTGCCCAGCATCTGAAATGCTCTCCCCAAAATGGGCATGGCCCACGACCCTAGAAAACAACAATGGATGGATGTTCTATTACAAATACAAAAAAAGACACTGCTCCTTATACCTGTCCATGATTATATTTAATGGGCTGTAATGGTGCACATACATAATAATTATAGCATTAAAACTCCACCTTAATCACAATGAAAAATAAAATTAATTCATCTGTAAACGGTTTATTTAAATATCTTTTTTTGTGTTGAAAATCTTGACCACACTGTTCCAGTAGCATGCATTGGGACTCTGATATGTCCAGGTTCTGACAGCATGGGTTATGTGATTGATGTAACCGTGGTCGAGGTGTACATGTCTTCATCGAGGTCCGCTCCATCCCAACTAGGACCGACGGCGGGACCCCCGGTGCACGGCCAGACCACGGCAGAGTGCAAACGGTCGTCCTTTATCGCAGACGTACGTCGAGTGTGTGGAAAATGTTACAGAGACGTGAAATACATTCAATTAAATAAGAGAATCAAGAAGTGACTACAGGACAGGTGTGAAAGCCCCGAGAGCCGATCACCGTCCAGCTGCACAGTCGAACCCATTCACCGTTTTCGATCTCATTTACCTTCATTTTTTTTAAACATGAAAACACTTGTTTCGGACTCAAGACAATAATATAAAAATAGGTTTTGGCAAAATAAATAGTTTTGATCTTAAATGATTACACGGAGTCCCGATGGGGCTCCTTCCTTCATCGTATTGCACTAGAACGTCACAGTTTCTGCTAGTGAGCAGTTTACAACGGCGTCGGGCTCCGGCGGGTGCCGGCGGGCGTCTCACAGTCCATTTTTCACCTGCTGATGGATGCCTTTTTCGTCGATGACCAGTGCTGGGTGGAAGTCTTTGCCCTTAACCAGCGGTTCCAGACCCTGCGGATGAAAAACAGAATGATTAAGGTGAAGCTACCTGGTTTTACATCCCCAAGGTGGAGCAATAGGGTGCATGCGTCTACTGGCATGCACAGTGAGTGGAGGGTTTATGCATTTCAGCACTAACGCACCACCACCACCACATCGGTGACACTGCAATGCTGAGGATGACAACAGATCACAGAGAAACAGATGGACTACAGAATGGAACTGTAGAACTACAAAGTCCATCTATATGGTTGGTGGAGTTCTAAGGAAGATCTAATAAAGTGGCCGATGAGCGTGTCCAATTAATTTTGACCCCATCATATATCTTTGTTTTCAATTATAATTATTAATTATTAGGTGGCTTAGTGGTTAGCACGTTCGCCTCTCAGCGCTCGGGATCTGGGTGGAGGTTCCATGTCCTCCCCGTGTCCGCGTGGGTTTCCACCGGGTTCTCCGGTTTCCTCCCACATTCCAAAAACATGGATCAAGGTCAATTGAATTCTCCAAATTGCCCCATATAGAGTGTGTCTGTGTGAGTGAGTGTGTGCCCAGCGATGGATTGGCGTCCTGTCCTGGGTCTATCTGCCCAGCGCCCGAAACGTTCTCACCTGGATGGGCATGGGGAACCCCACCACGACCCTAGTTAAAGGATAAAGCGGAAGAATGATGGATATTAATTATTAGTTAGGGCGACACGGTGGCTTAGTTTCCTCCACATTTCAAAAACATGGCTTCAAGGTAAAGTGAATGCTTTAAATTGCCCCATATAGTGTGTGTTTATGTGTGTATGTGTGTGTCCAGTTAGAGATTGGCGTCCTGTCCTGGGTGTATCTGCCCAGTGCCTGAAACCTTCTCCCCTGGATGGGCATGGAGAACCCCCCTCCGTGACTGTAGTACAGGATTAGGTGGAAAATAATAAATGAATTAATTATTATTAAATATTAAGTCGAGGCGGCACAGTGGCTTAGTGGTTAGCATGTTCTCCTCTCAGCACTAGGGATTCCCAGTTCGAATCCCCATCTGGGTGGAGTTTCCATGTTCTTCTCGTTTCTGCGTGGGTTTCTTCCGGGTTCTCCGGTTTCCTCCCACAGTCCAAAAACATGAATCAAGTTAATTGAATTCTCAAAAATTGCCCCGTTTAGAGTGTGTCTGTGTGAGTGAGTGTGTGCCCAGCGATGGATTGGCGCCCTGTCCTGGGTCTATCTGCCCAGCGCCCGAGATGTTCTCCCCTGGATAGGCATGGGGAACCCCACCGTGACCCTAATAGAGGATAAGCGGGAGATAATAAATGAATGAATGAATGAATGAAAATATTAAGTCTCCCAAACAGAGATGGGGCTCTGAGCAACTTTTAAAATGCCCCTATATTATAGAATTCACATTAAACTGAATAACTATTTATTCTCATGTTTATTAATGCAGCTGGAATAAGTTGGCCGTCAACCCTCACCTCCCCTCCGTAGGACACGAGTGGAGAGATCTCACATTTGATCGGCAGGTCCGTCCCGTCCTTCAAACTGCAACAGAGCGAGAGTCACGTTAGGAACGTCTGATGTTTTTAAAACAGCTGATCGAAGACGTCAGCAGGAGGAGGAATCACAGGGCACATGTCGTACAGAAGGATTGGCTCAGGTTTCAGATCCCGTTCACCGCATTGGCCATGAAAGAGACGGAGACGGTCCCAAAGAACCCACGTCCAATCACGCCGCCGGCCGGCCGGCGATTGGACGTACATTTACTCGCTGCTTATGAGAAGAAGAGCGAGAGGAACAGACAACTTTGATTGCGAGCAAAAGAGAAGAGAACCAGAACATCGATTGTAAAGCATGCCCAGCGCCCCGCCCTGCATGCGCCCATCTGCCCAACAGCATCTACGTTCTGGAGAAGAGCAACAGGACCGGAGATGAAGACAGTTCCCGCTTGGCGTCAGGCTCTCGGAGACCTACGAGCTGTTAAACTATGAAGGAAACAAGCGATAAGCCCCATCACCATGCACTACGTCAGAGCACGGAGATAATTACTTCTGTCTGCCATCGGGTGAGAGCGCCCCCACTGGTCCATGTCTAGAAATGTTACACAGGAGAAGGTGTGAAAATAAAGTTCACTTTAACTGTAGCTCTTTTTAGTTGGCTTATCATTAATCAATTAATCAATATAATCTGATGTTCAAATTTTTATTCATAAATACAGTATCAGTCCAAATTTGGACACGCCCCCTTTTTGTTCCATCTGTGTTCTTTGTTGGTTCTCTGTTGGTCAGCACCATCACAGGACAGGTCTCATTTGGGTGGTGGATTGTGGATTGGGTTTTAGTGCAGCAGTGCTGCTGAAGTTTAATTTTTTTCAGTGACACTGCTGGGATAGGACTAATGCACCCACCCAATAACCCCTGCCCTGTGGTTGTACTATTGGGGTTCTGATTATTAGAGAACAGATTACACAGTATGTACTGTAGAACACAAACAGATGGACTACAGAATGGAATTGTAGAACTACAAAGTCCATCTTTACAGTAAGCGGAACTGAGAACAGGGCGCAAAAAGAGGGCGTGTCCAAACTTTTGACTGGTACTTTAGGTATGTACAAAGCAGATCCATGGAAGTTTTCATACACTACTTGACCTATACACATAATGAATTGTTGGAAATACATTTTATGGATAAAGTAAGACACGCCCCCTTTATTATTCCGTTCCATTTCTGTAGGTTTATAGAACAACTTAAATAAGCCCGTCTGGCACCAACAGTCATGCCACAGTTGTTTCCAAAAAGCGTCCTATAAAATGGCTTTATTGCTTCTTCGGGTATCCAGTAAAAAAAAAAAAAAAAGGTTTTAATTCTTAATTTTATTTTAATTCTTCTTAAGGTTCCACTAAGTCAGGTGTTGAAGGTTTGGAACGTTTCGGGCGCCGGGCAGATACACCCAGGACAGGGCGCCAATCCATCACTGGGCACACACACACAAACACGCACACAAACACACTCTATATGGGGCAATTTGGACAACTCAATTGACCTGATCCATGTTTTTGGACTGTGGTAGGAAACCGGAGAACCCGGAAGAAACCCACGCGGACACGGGGAGGACATGGAAACTCCACCCAGATGGGGATCCGATTTATTTACGAGCTCACCTGGGTATGGCAGGCACGCGGGTTCCGTTCTCGTCGATAAAATGTCCTCCTGCGTTGAGGATCCAGCGGTGGTGCAGAGACATGAGGGCCTGGCGCGCCGTGGTGGGATTGTCCTTCCCGTCCTGACTGTCGGCGTTCTTCAGTGGGGAGAACTCATCCTCCCGCAGAACCTCGTACACCACGAACTTCCTGCAAGTCAATCATCAATTACGTCAGTGTACAGTTACACCGTCCTGGAACATCTCCGTCCCCCACATAAACACCTCCACTGCAACCATCAGCAAGTGAAGGACACTGGAGCCCCAGGACCAAATTTAAGGACCTCTGCATTACATCATCGGGTGCATCGGAGGAATCGGCGCGTGTTAAAGGCATAGTTTCCTTATTACAGCATTTTTTTCTTATTTTTAAATCGTAGCAGATTTACGGACAAAAGACGGCGCTGGAAAATAAAACCGAGGAATCGGAACCAGAATGGCACTCACTTGGCAAACTGGAAGATGTCGAAGACAAATTTTTCCATCTTAATTCCGTTGGGTTTGTCGGGGTTGACGTGTTCCCCTCGGGCGTCCACATAGGGGATTTTCTTCCGCGCCACATGGTGCTGAAGCTGAGGCTCATGGGTACTGAAAGACAGGTGGAAAGATAAATAAATTGAAGTGAAACCTGTTTTTTTTACTTATTTTTTTTATTTAAGGATCACAGGGAGCAGTTTCAGTCAGGGACAAGATCTGGCAAAGTCATTATGTGTTTTAAATACCACCGCAAACTTCATCCCTCCTCCCTCCCTCTCTCTCTCCATCAGTCTCAGTGTAAAACACACTCCATTCCTTTCGGCTTAGTATTTACAAGACGCTTATAAAAGCAGCTGACCGGTCCAGATGTTCGCCTAGCAACTACATCCACGCAAAACAATCAAGTACAATAATAAGAGTTTCTGTGGTGCGAGGGCGTGGCTGAGTGAACGAGAGGCAGGGAAAGATAATTCAGGTGTTTCCACTGACCTGATCTGTCCCTTGTCCCCGCCTCCAGGTCACAGGCTCCGCCCATTCATACCCTCATATATTTTAATACCTTTTTTTTTTTTTTTTAGCTTTTATGAGCGAAAACATACAGAAGGTCAGAACCCCTTTTTTCTGCAGGTCATACCGACATGCTCGATGAATAGAATGGAAATTAATTAATTAATTAAATTGGTGGTCAGCACGTCAGCCTCTCAGCGCTTGGGATCCAGAATTCAATCCGGATCTGGGCGGAGTTTGCATGTCCTCCCCGTGTCCACGTGGCTTTTCTCCCTTGTTCTCTGGTTTTTTCCCACAGTGCAAAAACAATGGATTTAAGGTAAATTGAGTGCTCTAAATTGCCCCATATAGTGTGCGAGCAAGTGTGCCCAGCAAGCGATTGGCGCCCTGTTCTGGGTGTATCTGCCCAGCGCCCAAAACTTTACCCCCACCCCCCCAAATTGGCCACTACTGGCCCTGTGAATCTAAACATAGGGTTAAGTGCAGCTGTGAGGTTTGTCCGAACACAGTGCGATGACGGACTCACTTGACGACGTCTTTCAGGAAGGAGAGGGTGAAGAAATGATTGGCCAGGTTGCCAGCGTTGAACATGAGGCGTCCGTCGGTGCTGCGCTTCTCCGCCGTGGGCAGGGTGATCTCGCTGTACTCCACCACCTGATACTTTCCATCCACCTTACACACCACGCCCACTGCCTCCGTCGGATTGGTCTTCTCCACCACCTGCCGGAGGCGAAGGTCAGATACAGAGGTAAACATTTGACTCCGTTTGAACCGATTCGGACCTTCTAAAAGAATTCAATTAAATATGCTGAATAATCAAAATAACAAATCCCACACAAAACAACAAAGACCCTTCATTTTTTCATTCATTCATCCATTATCTTCCGCTTTATCCTCTATTAGGGTCGCGGGGGGGGGGGGGTTTGTTTCCCCATGCCCATCCAGGGGAGAAAGTTTCGGGCGCTGGGCAGATACACCCAGGACAGGGCGCCAATCTATCGCTGGGCACACAGACACGCACACATACACTCTCTAAATGGGGCAATTTGGGGAACTCAATTGACCTTGATCCATGTTTTTGGACTGTGGGAGCAAACCGGAGAACCCGGAGGAAACCGGGGACACGGGGAGAACATGGAAACTCCACCCAGATGGGGATTCGAACAGGGAATCCCTAGTGCTGAGAGGCGAACGTGCTAAATCACTAAGCCACCGTGCCGCCAGCCTTCATTTTTATTATTTTAAAATATTTTTAAATAAATTATTTTATACGTTTGGCTTCAGGTCAACGTTCATTTTTGGGTTTTTTTTCCTCTGCTCATGTAGTCTGTGTTGAATTACAACACGAGAAACTCGATCTATTGGAGAGAAGCAAACGACAGCCTTCTCATATGATGATGGGTTACGTATGGGGGGGGGGGCAGTGAGTTACAGCCATCCAAACTGCGTGGTTTATAAAATTACGAGGGGTGGGTGGGTTCAGGTTTACCATCAGACCTCCGCTATAAAGAGCGCGGCTTAATTACTAGTGCAAGTCTAGACCCTGGACGCAGTTTGGAACATATTGTTCCACCTTAATGCTTTCAAACGGCCAATGAAATGGACATGCGGAGGAGGTTTGGACCGGGACGCGTTTGAATACACAGTTTTCTCGTCTGCCTTTCTGCCCCAGTAACAGATAGACAAAACGGGCCTGGAAACATCTGCCCGGACCACAAAGAAAACCAAACAAAATGGGGAATGTATTCCTCTCGCAAAGAGAAAGGCTTGTGCAAGTACTGCGAATGCCTCGGCAACGACGTGGCAACTGCACCGCGCTCGGGAGAGAGGGACAAACCTGATGTGACGTGGTCGAAGGAAATGACGTGGAAATGAGGGGAGTGCAGAAAACCTAATATTATCCCAATCCAGAAACATCTTATTTATATTCAGTGCAATATTTGTATTTGTATTTATATAATATTTATATACATGTGCAATATTTGATTCATTTCATTAGGACTGTAAATAACTAAAATCAGAAAATTAGATTTTTATCTTGTATATATCCTGTATATATATTTCTAACTCTATTTGATTTTTGTCTAATTTAAAGCTCTTTATTGACTGGATACCTTTTCACCCTCCTCTGAATCTGCTGCTGTGAATTTCCCCATTGCGGGACAAATAAAATATCTTATCTTATCTTATATTTAAAATGACGGAGGTAGGTGCTTCCAGGGCAGAACACCAGCCTTCCACAAGGGTTCTGGATCCCGGTTTATAATGGAATGCTTAATCCCATAATGGGAAAAGAGTACGGAGTGGGAAAAGCCTAGTTCCGACGAATATCTTCATCCGTTTTAAGACATTCAATGTTTCAAAGCCTTAATAGATAAACAGGAAAGTCAAATCGACTGATTTGGAGAATTTAGTCTTGTGAGTTTTCGGAGTAAAGCGTCACTCACGGCGTTTTTAAGGCACAGAATTAAAAAGTAAAGCGTCTACAGCCGCTCAGAACTTGAGGTCTCAGGTCAACACATGGAGACATGAAGCTCATGCTGCACATGTAAAGGGATACAGGATTAACATTTCCCTGGGTTAAGCTTTATGAAGGAGCTATTAAGTGGGGCAGCAGTGTGAAGCTCGGAGATGGAAACAGATGTTTTCGTAAAGAGTCGATGTGGGACGTCGAAAGATTCCAGACCGCAAGACCTTGGCCTTTAAAGCCGCCAGAAATAAACATTTTTTGGAGAAAGTGCTCCATCTAGTGACGGTTAAATGTAGGTGCATAAAAAACGAAATGAGATGATGTGGTCTCTTGGGCAGGGGGGCTCCTTAATGCTGTAATGACCAGGTTCAGGACATCTGACAACGGCTTTCACATTCAGAGAACTCACACAGGTCACTTCCATATGTTCGACCCCCGCCTTAGTCAATCAGTCAGGACGGGGGAGTGGTGTGTCAGCTTTTAGGGCAACTAGTGGTGAGGCTGCAGAATGCCCGCCATTCCCCTGACCAATGGAGGCTGTGGAGTCGCTGTTAATAATGTTATTAATGTCTGATGTGGCGGCACGGTGGCTTAGTGGTCAGCACGTTCTCCTCTCAGCACTAGAGATTCCTCGTTCGAATCCCCATCTGGGTGGAGTTTCCATGTTCTCCCCGTGTCTGTGTGGGTTTCCGCCGGGTTCTCCGGTTTCCTCCCACAGTCCAAAAACATGGATCAAGTCAATGGAGTTCTCCAAATTGCCCCATATAGAGTGTGTGTGTGATTGAGTGTGTGCCCAGCGATAGATTGGTGCCCTGTCCTAGGTGTATCTGCCCAGCGCCCGAAACATTCTCCCCTGGATGGGCATGGGGAACACCCCCCCTCGACCCTAATATATATAGGATAAAGCGGAAGATAATGAATGAATGAATGTCTGATGTGTAAATGCCAACGTTAGGTAAATGCCAGGATGCAAATGTTAAACCTGCAAAGGCGCATTCGCACCAGATCTTGTAATACGGCTGGATAAATAGAGCCCCCCGAAATCTACGGCAAAAGCTTAATGGCTTTATTTTACTTGGAGATTAAGGCCTTAGTGCTCACTATTTAATATCCAGTGACTTATATACTGTTGCAATTCCCTGCTCCCCATCAATCCTGTTCTAACAACAACAACGACGACGACGATAACAGCAAGGAACACTGTGTTGTTCTTTAAGAATTTTGGGCGTGTTGGTTAAAGGTCATGACTATACAGGAATTACGAACAATGCGGGACGTTTTGTATCCAGTCCAAGCTTTTATTTCAGCGTAGCTGTAAAACTCGTATGGCGAGCGCCGCTTTCGTTAACCCTCGCTTACCTTCGCACCGCAGTCGGCTCCCTTATTCACACAGAATCCAATGAAGGCGGGATCGGCCACCTTCACCAGGATGTTGTCCACACAGTAGACGTGGATGCAGGCGATCCCCCGCTTCTCCATGTCCTGCACGATTTTAGAAACGCCCAGCGCTCGGTAGAGACCTCCATTTCCATCTGGGTTTAAACGAAAAAGAGTGAAAAGTGGAAAGTCAGATAAGCGAGGTGGTTTCTATGGGGCTTTTGCATGTTCTCCATGCATTTTCTTGTACAGGTTAAATAGGTTGGAGATGCAAATTGCTCCCTGGGTGTCTGTGTGTCCTGCCGTGATGGACTGGAGCTCTGTCCGGGTTAACACCCTGAACGAATGACATGAAAACCTGGGAACTTTGAACGCAACCTTTTACGGTTAAACTGATATATTTACGAGCCCGGATTTCTGGATTAAAGAGGATCTGATTGATTCAGAGGACATGTCCATACTGGCTCAGAAGGGACCTTCTAATGAACACAACTTCTCTGGAACTTTGGAGTTTCCCAATTCCAGGATGAGACCATACATTCCCGATAAAAAAAAAAAAACTTTTGGAGACATCTGCACTACGTGGGTCTGAAACATGTGGACCCCTGACCAACATTTGCCCCTTTGAAAGGCACGTATGATGCCCGCTGGTATAGTGGGAATGGTAGGATTCACAAATAAGAATTGGAACACCGACAAAACGGTTCATTAATGAACTATTACAATTAAAAAATGTGTGCAATGGATGTATAACTGATTCACCATGAGCAATACTGTATGTAAAGAGCGACTCTCAGACACACTCTCTAATTCTGTGATAAATTAAAATGAGTCGAATCTAAGCGAGTGCCACGTTGGTAAAAAAAAATATAAGGAAATCATCTCCATACTATACTTCAACTGGCGCCAACAACCATGCCACGGTCAAATCACTGAAACTGCATTTGCATCCCCATACTAATGATTAATTAAGCTTCATGATCCTGCCCCGATTGGCCGAACCGTCCGAGGTGCTGGCACGTCTTCGGAACGCTCACCTGGTGCCATGGACAGTTTGCCTTTGTCCTCCAGGATAATCTTGCCATTGAAGTCCATGGCTGGAAGCATGCCTTGCTGGAAGAAGATGACATTCTCTGGTTTGAGGCCAAAGAATTTGTGTTTGGAGAAGAAGCTTCTGGTGGATTCCATGGTTCTGCCGCTCGTCATGATATACCTACAGGGAAGTCAAATTACATTTAGTGGACGCTTTTATCCAAAGCCACTTACAAAGTGAGCACAGGGTTCATTACAACATCTCTGGAGCAATGAGGGTTAAGGGTCTGGCTCAAGGACCCACATTGGTAACTTCAGTGGACCTGGGATTTGAACCCTCAACCTTCAGATTGATAGCCCAACACCCAAACCACTGAGATACCATGCCCTTGAGTAGATGAGGTGCCAGTAAAACCTGAAGGAATACATCGATTTAGTTGTAATGGTTGGTTTGGACAGAGCAGCAAGGTGGCTTAGTGGTTTAGCATGTTCTCCTCTCAGCACTAGGGATTCCTGGTTCGTATCCCCATCTGGGTGGAGTTTCCATGTTCTCCCCGTGTCCGCGTGGATTTCCTCTGGGTTCTTCGGTTTCCTCCCACAGTCCAAAAACATGGATCGAGTCAATAGAGTTCTCCAAATTGCCCCAGATAGAGTGTGTCTGTGTGAGTGAGTGTGTGCCCAGCGATGGATTGGCACCCTGTCCTGGGTGTATCTGCCCAGCGCCCAAAACGTTCTCCCCTGGTTGGGCATGGGGAACAACCCCCCCCCCCCCCCGCACAACCCTAATATAGGATAAAGCGGAAGATAATAGATGGGTGGGTTTGTTTAGACTGAGTGCTGAGTAAATAGAGTGAATAGTTCCTCATTGCAAAATGGAATTTGCTCCAATTCTACTTCCTTTAAGAAATCTGAGCAAGAACGGCGGTATGAATGGAAGTTTCACCTGCGCTTGTTTAAAAATTCACACGGAAAGCATGTGCAACAGCCTCGCGTGCCTACCCGCAGGGCGACATCCCGTTCGAATTTCATACCGCGAGAGTGTGTTCATACCGCGAGAGTGCGTAACCGTAATCAGATCGCAGGATCTACAGACTCTAAGACCTTAGGAAACGTTCTGCTCACCAGGGAATGCAGCACTTTGTGCCGTACTGCTGCAGGGCCAGCTGCTCCAATCGGAGGATGCGTTCGGCCTGGATCTGGAAAAGGGTCTTGTGCGAGGGCAAGCCGACGTCGTACATGCCCTTTGGGTACGTGACGCCCAGCCGGGTACCCTGACCTCCAGCCAGGAGAAGAACCGCCACTTTGTTCTCGGCTATACACTGCAGACCTGTGAGGAGGCGTGAGAAACGACGGAATTATTCTTTTATTAACGGACGGGATTATACAGACTTCATTCCGCAAGATCATAGCAGGTTATGTTCTCCGGTATCATAACAGAAGCCAGAGAAGCTCTTAAGATTTAAAACGAAAGTTAAAGCAAGTTTCTGATGTTATAAAAGAAGTCAAAGCAATAAAACCGCGGCCATGGCAGCTCTCAGTTCTCAAACACGTAACCACAGAGAAACCAGCAGCTGCCGAATCCCGTCTCAGGTATTAAATGTGTAAGTTGTCAATGCATCCGAAAATGATTATTAGATGTATTTGAAAAGTCCCCTAACCCACACATAATGATTTAAAATTTAGTACCCATCCATCCATTATCTTTCGCTTATCCTCTATTAGGGTCGCGAGGGGGGGTTCCTATGCCCATCCAGGGGAGAACGTTTCAGGCGCTGGGCAGATACACCCAGGACAGGACACCAATCTATCACTGGGCACTCACACACACACACTCTATATGGGGCAATTTGGAGAACTCAATTGACTTGATCCATGTTTTTGGACTGTGGGAGGAAACCGGAGAACCCGGAGGAAACCCACGTGGACATGGGGAAAACAACTCCAGCCAGATGGGGATTCGAACCAGGAATCCCAAACGCTGAGAGGAGAACATGCTAAACCACTAAGCCACCGTGCCACCCTGGAATTTAGTACTTCTCTGAAATTACCTGAGGACAGGTGAATGTGATGAGGTCACTGAGACACAGGCTTATCTTACATAAACTGCACTTAAGCTATTATTCATTTATATTTAACCTCTGGTATATTGTAGTATATCTTTGTTTATAACAGTGACGTGCACGCACACACACACACACGCACACACACACACACACAGGGCGTTTAAGGTGGGAACGGTAATCTAACGGTCTAATCCGCAGTCTGAGTCCAGGCCGGGGTCAATGAAAATTTGGCTGCGTGCTGAATGACCTCAGTAAAGTCAGGCGTGGACCTGCAGTTACATCAGTTCTGATGAGAGACAGATGTCTACAGATGTTCCCCTCGTTCCCAATGTTCCTCCAGACATTCGACGGAGGTTTTCCTAAGTTAATTACAGTGGGGAGGAGGTCTGGGCTGAGCATGTTCATCAGTCATTCCTCCTATGACGTGCAGTACCCTCATGCAGTTTGGCGCAGACGGAACCCTGCGATGAGGCTGCATTCTGATCCCGGACCTGTTTCTGGCCTCGCGACCCACATCCGCACGATTCATAGGAGGCTGCGCCGCAAGTGCAAACCTTGTTTGTCCCAGTCTCTGACGGAGTCCTGGTCACGAGTCACGCTGCCCAGGACGTCACGCGGCACGGGCTCCATCCTGCTGTCCACCTTCTCCTGCTTCACCTGCCCCGAGCTCGCCATGGCCTTCGTAAAAAACCCGTTGAGCTCAATGAAGTCCATGGCCTGTAGCTCGGACCGCAGCTCCGCTTGTTGTTCGGGGTTCAGCTGGTTCCAGAACTGCAGCAGGTGAGACTGACCGGCATTGGCCAGCCTCTGTGAGAGTTCTGGACAGTTCATGTTCTTGAGTTTTGTTCTGGAGGAAGGAACAGAATAACACATGAACACGTCATTCATTTCAATGTAAAGATTCTGTATACAGACTACAACATTTACACAGGCAAATTATTCTAACACACACACACACACACACACACACAGACACACACAAAAACATGTGCACACACACATACTCACTACATAACACCACTTTGTAGCTAAAATGACTGCAATGCTTTAATAAAAAAGATTTGCGACGTTTATGTTAAATAACAGGCGGCACGGTGGCTTAGTGGTTTAGCATGTTCTCCTCTCAGCACTAGGGATTCCTGGTTCGAATCCCCATCTGGGTGGAGTGTCCATGTTCTCCCCGTGTCCGCGTGGGTTTCCTCCAGGTTCTCCGGTTTCCTCCCACAGTCCAAAAACATGGATCAAATCAATTAAGGTCTCCAAATTGTCCCATATAGAGTGTGTGTGTGTGTGTGCCCAGCAATAGATTGGCATCCTGTCCTGGGTGTATCTGCCCAGCACCTGAAACGTTCTGCCTGGATGGGCATGGGGAACCCCTTCGCGACCCTAATAGAGGATAAAGTGGAAGATAATGGATGGATGGATGTTAAACAGCATCGGTTTTCAGATGTTCAATCGAAGAAGACGACTTCACTGAATGTTCGGGTTTATTCCACAGGTTCTCAGTGGCTTCGCGGTTTAAAGTTCTCCACCCTGCATCACCATTCCATCATAAACCCTCCTCTCTACACCATCAGTCTGAACCAGCAAACTTATTTTCATATCATCTAAAACGTATTTGGACGCCATGCATCCATTATTCATTCATTCATTATCTTCCGCTTTATCCTACATTACGGTCGGGGGGGGGGGGGGCTGCCCATGCAGGGGAGAACGTTTGGGGCGCTGGGCAGATATACCCAGGACAGGACGCCAGTCCATCGCTAAGCACACAATTCCGTGCTGGGGAACTCAATTGACTTCATCCATGTTTTTGGACTATGGGAGGAAACCAAAGAACCCGGAGGAAACCCACGCGGACACGGGGAGACTCCACCCAGATGGGGATTCGAACCGGGAATCCCTAGTGCTGAGAGGCGAACGTGCCAACCACTAATCCACCGTGCCTCCCTGGTGCATTATCTTTTGCATTAATGGTGGGATTAGTGGGACCACATCCTCAGTCCTGGTGGTGTAAAGCTTTAGAATAATTTGTATTACAATGACATCATCACAAACATCTTTAGAATTAACTTAATGGTGCATGTTCTCATCAAGATCACATGGGTATAGCTCTGCTCCACAGACAAAAAGAATCATGCTGTCAAACTAGAATATTCTCTTTGACTTCAGACTTCAGAATCCGCAGCAGAGGTCTCACGAGACTTCCATCATTACGTACAGATATGTAAAGACATAAGGACCATGACACACCATACAGACCGGTATTGAGACACCCATACATCACACCTGATACACGGCTTCCCCTTTTCCAGCCGTAATCTTGAATAAGTGAGTGTATCTGAAAAAGCGTTTGTGTGATCGGATACCCATGTCTGATGTGAGAACCTGGCTCATAATCTCTGTTCTGATTCATTCAAACATTGTTTAATGGGTTGAGGTCAAGGCTCTGTGCGGGGCAGTCAAGTCGAATAGCACGGTGGGCCCTGTCATGCTGAAACAGTTGGGGCCTTCCCAAATTGTTCTCACTCAGTTAAAAGCATACAGTCGGCCTGAATAAAACACCTAAATATAAGGATTCAGAGATATAATAGCTGGGAATCGAACCGGGGACCTTCAGGTCACATGGCTGGTGCCTTGCGACCTGAAGGTCCCCGGTTCGATTCCCAGTGCCATCAAGTGCTATAGCTGGGAATCGAACCGGGGACCTACAGGTCACATGGCTGGTTCCTTGCGACCTTAAGGTCCCAGGTTCGATTCCCGGTCCCATCAAGTACTATAGCTGGGAATCGAATCGGGGACCTTTAGGTCACATGGCTGGTTCCTTGCGACGTGAAGGTCCCCGGTTCGATTCCCGGTCCCATCAAGTACTATGGCTGGAGTGTCCTTGGGCAAGGCCCCAACCCCAAATGTGCGGTATACAAGACCGCCCACTTTATCCAAATCTTTATGAAATAAAGATTTTGATTAAATGACATATTCATTCCCCTCAAGTTACCATCAGACACAATTACACTCCTGTGTCACTGGGAATTATTACAAACATAACAATAGTGTATTTCATCAGTCACAACTCATCCATTAGGACCCTTAATGTGCATTATAGGTTTTTGTGTAATGCAAATTGCCATGGTAACCCATGACAGGTACCAGGAACTATCACAGCAGGAACTGTAGTTCATTATCATTAGAGTTTGGAGTTAACAACACGGAACCAAGTTTTATAAAGCATTAAAAATCACAAATGATCTACATGATAATATTAACAGAGCCTGAGCTGATGGTGCTCCTGCTGTATGGAACACGATGCATCTGTTTATTATAAAGTCTGGATCTGAAGCTAATGCGCTCGTTAAATTGTAATGTCATTAACTCACCTTTAATGAAACTGCAGACGATCGACCGATTCACCGTTTCCTTCTCAGCTCGCTCGGTTTCTACCGGAACGTCAGCGGCTCCGTCTCCTTTACTACCCGTCCAGCAGCGCCCCACCCCCCGGACCCATCCGCCTCCCGGCCCGTCACTAGACGTGGCACGGCCCGCCCTTTCGGCGTTACGGATTCCACCCGTCTACGGGCGACTCTAACCCCGCCCCACGGCTGCGACTGGTCCGTGAAGTCGAAACAACGCGTACGTTTAAAATATTAACCAATCATATCGCTCAAGGTGGGGTTTTAACAGCCAATCCTAAGCTGGGGTTCGGCGTGTGTCTGAAAACGGGTGGGAATGAAAAACAACGTGGTCCACCCATGTAGCACTGACCTCAGTGCATTGACGCGGCAGTTTCATCTGTTTAAAGTTGTTTTAAGTTAATCTGTGCGCTATTAATAGCGTATATACATGTTTCTTTGTCGTAGATCGTCGTTTGGATTTGTCATCCTAATCAAATGGCAGTGCAGGATGATAATGCAGCTGGCGTTGCTGATGGAAATGTATTACTAATAGACATTAAAAATAATAATAATAATAAAAGCCAATTTTAAAGAGGGATCCATGTGACTAAAGTAAATACATCATGTATATTATTATTATCAAGTCAATAATTAAGTATTTATTATCTAATATTTTTTTGTGGCGCACGGTGGCTTAGTGGTTGGCACGTTCGCCTCTCAGCGCTAGGGATTCCCGGTTCGAATCCCCATCTGGGTGGATGTTCTCCTCGTGTCTGCGTGGGTTTCCTCCGGGTTCTCCGGTTTCCTCCAACAGTCCAAATGGATGAAGTCAATTGAATTTTCAAAATTGCCCCATATAGAGTGTGTCTGTGTGAGTGAGTGTGTGCCCAGCGATGGATTGGCGCCCTGTTCTGGGTGTATCTGCCCAGCGCCCGAGACGTTCTCCCCTGGATGGGCATGGGAAACCCCCCGCGACCCTAATAGTGGATGAAGCGGGAGATAATCAATGAATGAATTTTTTTTGTACTTTTAAAACAGGTTATTTTTACGTTTACATTTTTTTTTTGTTAAAACAAAACTTAGTGGACATTACACCTACATTAATATTTGACATTATTTATTTTTTAATTGGCCGGCGCTGTGGCATATTGTTTAGAATGTCCAGCTCCCGGCGCTGGGGATTCCGGCTTGAGTTAGCGTTCTGAGTTTGCATGTTCTCCCCATGTCAATATGGATTTCCTCTGGGTTCTCTGTTTTTTTGTTTGTTTTTTTTACCACAATCCAAATAGTATAAATGTGGATTTAAGGTAAACTGAATTCTCAAATTTTACTTAATAATAATAAGATCCATTTAGATGGTTTAGTACCTCTGACCATATGTGTAAATGAGTGGTACATCACTGTCATCTATTGATATCATATAGTGACATAACAGTATCTGTTGTGTTGAGGTGCAGCAACATATCTGAAACGAAGTATAGACTTAGTTGTCAGACAAACCTATCTTTTATTTACTCCATAAGCTTTAGAGTTAGAAGCTGTAGTTTTTTTTTCTGTTAATACTCTAGTTTCAGAATCAGATGCTTTACCTGTGAAACTTTATTTTATACAGAATGATAATTGTTTTATATAAAAAAATATTAATATAAGAAACTGAGATTGCTAAACAAATTCAAGTATTTTCTTATGTTTTTTTACACAAAATATTAATACAAATAAACAAAATATTCATATTTAAAATGTCTTACATTATAAAACTTAGAAACCCAATTTTAAAACCATCAATACTTCTGTTCCTAAATAAGAAGTACATTCACAGAGGGAAGAATACATGGTTTCAAACATAGTGATACTGTGATTAATAAAAGTAAGTCAGAGTGTAGATATGTGTAAATATATCAGACAACACCTTAAATTCTTTTAAAAACCCATTTGTGATGTAATTCATTATGACATAATGGCTTACGTGGCAGTGTTTCTTTATTATAGTCCACCTTTGACTTGCTGATCCTCTGTCTCTACCCTTAAATTCCATCTCCACATTTTGGCTGTCCTTCATTTATGAATCTAGCCACCTACTCAGGGAGTGTTTTGTGACAAAAAAAAAAAACAGCAGGGGAACATTAAAAAAAAAAAAACATTTATTCTGAAGACATTACTTAGATATTTACATTAATTATCGCTTTGGATAAAAGCCTCCGCTCAATGACCAAATGTAAATGTGTCATGTACATATTAATTTTCAATTTATGTCATCTTCGGGATCACATCAAAGAACAACATGCATAATAATCAAAGTCATTCAAACCAGAGGGATA
>JAFMOD010000413.1:257716-270437 GCA_019802435.1 Corydoras maculifer | reverse complement strand
CGACCCTAATAGAGGATAAAGCGTGGGTTTCCTCCGGGTTTTCCGGTTTCCTCCCACAGTCCGGAAACATGGATCAAGGTCAATTGAGTTCTCCAAATTGCCCCATACAGAGTGTGTCTGTGTGAGTAAGTGTGTGTCTAGTGATAGATTGGCGTCCTGTCCTGGGTGTATCTGTACACCCCCCCCCCCTTCAGGATAAAGCTGAAGATAATGGATGCATGGATGTATATTTTGTTTATTATTCGCGTGTTTTTTTTTTTTTTTAATCTGTACTTTTTTTTAATAACATTAGTATCCCCACAAAGAAACGGAACGTCACGAGGACCGAGCTGACGTCATTTCCTAAAGTATGGCCGCCAAAACAATGACAAAACAGTTCGTTGTCGTCAAAGTCGGCTGCGAAATGAGTTATTTACACTTTGTTGAGACTTTTTTACATATTGTGTTGTAATTGGAACCTGCGCCTTAAAAAAAGGACGCGTCGCAGTGTCTGTAGTTTTTTTTTTTAAGTTAAGTTGTATTAGTTGTATTAGTAACACAACAGGTAGCCGATGCAAAGTGATTTTAAGGGTTTGGTTTTCGTTGTATAAACGTTAGCGGGACGTTTCCGTCGTGTTCGTACCATGCGAGCCGCCGCCGGGTTCAGCCGCCGCACCGAGCAGCGGGCGGGCTGATGGACGCGAGGACATGTCCGGCACCGACGCCGCTGTCCCGCCGTTGACCGCCCACTCCTCACCCGGCGGCGGCGGCGGCATGGAGAAGGGGGAGCCGGCGATGCAGCCGGTTTTGTTTGAGGTCTTCGGGGAGATGTGGAAGGTGCAGGCTCGTCTGGGTCAGGGAGGTTCGGCCTCGGTGTACAGGGTGAGCTCGGCTCGGTCCAGCTCTGCCGCCGTGAAGGAGTTCCTGCTGAATGCACAAGGCGGAGATTACGGCTTCCACAAAGAGAGAACCGTGCTGGAGGACATCCAGGGCCACAAAAACATAGGTCGGTGCGGGTCGGACTTAGTCCAGCCTCCTCTTAATTCAGCCTCTGATTGTTATGTTTGGGTTTAGTTTGATGTACAGAATATAGACAGACCGACTTTAGGACAACACCACATTCAGGGTCTTTCCGGAGGGAGGGGGTTGGTTCCCCATGCCTATCAAGGGGAGAACGTTTCGGGCGCTGGGCAGATTCACCCAGGACAGGGTGCCAATCTATCGCTGGGCGCACACTCACTCACACAGACACACTCTAAATGGGGCAATTTGGAGAATTGAATTGACCTTGATCCATGTTTTTGGACTGTGGGAGGAAACCGGAGGAACTCGGAGGACACCCATGCAGAAACGGGGAGAACATGGAAACTCCACCCAGATTGGGATTCCAACCGGGATCCAGGAATCCCTAGAATCCTCCTTCACCACACTTTACAGTTGGCCCAATGCAGATGGGCAGATAACGTTCCCCTCTCCTGTGCCCAACACAGACGTGTCCAGCCGACTGAAAAAAGGGAGGGTTTCATTCCACAGGACATGTTTCCACTGCTCCAAAGTCCAATGGCAACAACCTTTACACCACTTCATCCATTCGCAACGATGAATTTTAAAGGGCAGGTGTCATGGGGTGTGTATTTCCTAACCGTGTGTATTTTTTTGCCGATCTGCAGTGACGCTGTACGGTGTGTTTACCAATCACAACCCGCTCGGCGTAGCAACCCGCTGCCTGCTGCTCGAGCTGCTGGACATCAGTGTGTCAGAGTTGCTGGTGCGAGGGAGCGGCCAGGGCCACTCCATGTGGCTGATCCAGCATTGTGCTCGGGATATCCTCGAGGCTCTGTGCTTCCTGCATCGCGAGGGCTACGTGCACGCCGACATCAAGCCTCGCAACATTCTCTGGAGCCCCGACGACGAGTGCTTCAAGCTCATCGACTTCGGGCTGAGTTTTAAAGACGGGCATCAGGTAAGAGGGAAGGGCCACTGGAAGTGTTTCAATCTCGGGAACTACATTATGATGTTCCACAAGGATCTATTGTAGGCCACCTTGTTATTGGGTTCGTTCATTATCTTCCGCTTAATCCTTTACTTGGTTCGCACGGGGGGGGGGGGTGTCCATATATATATATATATATATATATATATATATATATATNGGGGGGGGGGGGGGTGTCCACATGCCCATCCAGGGGGAGAATGTTTTCGGTCACTGGGCAGATACACCCAGGACCGGGCGCCAATCCATCACTGAGCACACAAACACACACTATGTGGGGCAATTTAGAGCATTCAGTTTACCTTGAATCCATGTTTTTGGACTGTGGGAGGAAAATGGAGAACCCCTACATACATACATACAGTACACACATACATGGGGAGAACATGCAAACTCCACCCAGATCGGGATTCGAACCTGGATCCCCAGCGCTGAGAGGAGAACATGATAACCACTACACCAGACCTTTTAAAATATATATATATATATACACATGTTTAAGTATATTCACATAAATATTTTAAACTTTTAATAGTGTTTCAGATCTGCTTTTTAGATCAAGTGTTTCTACACCGGCCACTTTATTAGGTACACTTTCTCACTTGTCAACTAAGTTTCACTTTCCATATAGAGGCACTTTGTAGTTTTTTTTTTCCGGGTTGTAGTCCATCTGGTGTTTTGCACACTTTGTAAATCCTCTTTATTTTGTTCTTTTGGGAAACCCCACAGAGGTGGAATTATTTGGGTGGTAGATAAATACCACTTCAGTAATGCAGATAGTAGGATGGGATGTTGATGGGCAGGTGTCACCATACTTTTTGACCATGTCATTCAAACATCAGATTAAGCTGGTTATAATTAGAATCAGTTCTGAGNCGGGTTGTAGTCCATCTGGTGTTTTGCACACTTTGTAAATCCTCTTTATTTTGTTCTTTTGGGAAACCCCACAGAGGTGGAATTATTTGGGTGGTAGATAAATACCACTTCAGTAATGCAGATAGTAGGATGGGATGTTGATGGGCAGGTGTCACCATACTTTTTGACCATGTCATTCAAACATCAGATTAAGCTGGTTATAATTAGAATCAGTTCTGAGTAAACCCTGCACTCCAAGTGCCATATGTTGCCCTTTTCAGGAATTTCAGTTTGGGTCGCTGAACGTGTTACAAGGAAATGAAAGTCTTTCTTTACTCTATTTTCTTTATCAGCTTCCTGTTAAGTTTCACATTAACTTTTAAAGCAATTGTACCTCGTGCTCCAGAGACGTTCTTATCTATATTCTGATCCCTTATTTTCAAAGTACATCTAACAGCTAATGTTGACTATCTGATTCCCGAGATCAGTTCAGATATAAAAGACTGATGGTTTGCAAGTGGTTTCGGAGTCACGAGCAAAAGCTCTCAACGTTTTACCATCGCATGGGGCATTTGACTTTATTTGTACAATGTGCTCTGCTTTATTGTATGGTTTTAAACGCATGGCACTAACCCAGTGGGGCTTTTAAGGGTTAATTCACGTGTGTTTATTAAAAAAACATGTGTATTTGAAAAGGCTGTTATTAGGCTTATTGACTTTAAGTTTGGGAAAGGTGTTATAGAAGTTATTATTATTATTATTATTATTATTATTATTATCTTCCAACCATCCATTATCTTCGGCTTTATCTTATATTAGGGTCGCGGGGGGGTTCCCCATGCCCATCCAGGGGAGAAATTTTCAGGCGTAGTGCAGATAGACCCAGGACTGGACGCCAATCTATCACTGGACACACACTCACTCACACAAACACACTCTATATGGGGTAATTTGGAGAACTCAATTGACTTGATCCATGTTTTTGGACTGTGAGAGAAAACCGGAGAACCCGGAGGAAACCCACGTGGACACGGGGAGAACATGGAAACTCCACCCAGATGGGGTTTCGAACTGGGAATCCCTAGTGCTGAGAGGCGAACGTGCTAAACCACTAAGCCACCGTGCCGCCTATTATTATTATTATTGTTATTATTATTATATGTTGTTAATATAAGAATGTCATTCAATAAGTTCTGCATAATTTCCAATTGTAAAGTGCATCAGAGACCTTTACAAGTTTAAAGCCGTGATTTTCGCAGGACGTGAAGTACATCCAGACCGACGGGTACCGCGCCCCCGAGGCCGAGTTGCAGAACTCTCTGGCTCAGGCGGGACTGGAGGGAGACTCGGGCTGCACTGCCGCTGTGGACATGTGGAGTCTGGGCATCATTCTGCTGGAAATGTTCTCAGGAATCAAACTGAAAGAAACCGTCAAGTCTCAGGAATGGAAGGTCCGTGAGGGTTGGGTGAAACGAAACTCCTTCAGCCTTTAGTGTTGAATTTTTGGCCGATACCGGGGTTTAAATAAAACATTCGGTTAATTCTAATTTCTAAGGTGTGAATTGTATGTACACTACAAATCCCAGTGCATTGTGGGAGCATCATGGAGTTTTAGATATTTAAAGATAGTACCTGCAGCACACAACGCCAAGGACTCCACGAGATCGGAGGCAGAGGCTTTTTAGTACTAAAGACAGGATTAGAATTTTTCAAGGTAAAATAGGGGTTGGGTAATAATGCGCTGGGGCATTTGTTTTGCAATCTAAATAGCTTTTCAGTCTATAAAGTATATTTTCACTAAGTCGCGCACATTTAATGTAATTTAATGCACATTTTGTACATTCTGGCATATGAAATACAAAAAGTAAAGACCAAACGTCGAAGTGCTTCTTATCGCATCCACCCACTATTGTAGTGAGCTAATCCGTGTTATTCACTGGTCCTGTCAGTGGTCTTAATGTCATGACGGATTGATGTAAGTGACTCAAGGCCTGTTTTGATCTTTTTGTATTGTTGCTTTACTTAAAGCATGCCTCATTCATATTCGTTTCACAATGTTTTTACAAAAGTCTAAATATCGTCTATTCATAATGCATTGTACGTTGTCTTAATCAGCTCTACGGTGTGACAGTGGCAAGGAAAAGTTGAATAGAATGAATACAGAATTGTTCACTAACAATTTGTTTTCCGTTTTCAGGACAACAGCGCTGCAATAGTGGATCACATCTTCTCGAGCAATTCGGCAGTTTATCCCGCGATTCCCGTCTATCATCTGCGAGATCTGATCAAAAGGTGTGTGACACGTTTTAAAACTGCTCGAATCCGTTAAATGTGTCCAGGTTAATTGTGCGATATGGTTAGTTTTTATAAAACGGAAGTTCATCCAACGTAGCTGCTTTGGGTTCTGTCCCGTCTCAGCATGCTTCACAACAGCCCGTCTTGCAGGAGCACCGCCGAAGCTGCTCTGATCAGTCCCTTCTTCAGTATTCCTTTTGGTATGTTAAATTCCAGCACGTATATTACCCAGAATCCTGAGCGATCACGTGAATCGGACTCTTTTTCTTCTCAGCACCCCACATCGAAGACCTGGTTCTGTTGCCCACGCCGGTCCTCAGGCTGCTGAACGTGATTGATGACAGTCATTTACACAACGATGATGAATACGAAGGTCAGTTCTGTGAGGCGTGGGGGCAAATGTACGTGTTTCGGTCGTTCGCTTATGATTCCCACAAGGGTTTTTGTACTAATGATATCACCTATGGTTAATGGTATCACTAATGCTGCTATTCAAACAGTAATAAAGTGTTTATATATGTCACTCAGATATCATCGAGGACATGAGAGAGGAATGCCAGAAATATGGATCTGTCCTGTCGCTCTTGATCCCAAAAGAAAATCCTGGTAAAGGCCAGGTGAGACCTATCCCTTCTCTTTATCATAAATGCTTTTAAATCTCGAAATTTTTATTAAGTTTTGCTAGAGATGGTGTTTTTATTATTTTTTAAATTTATTTATCTATAGATAATGCATCTCCACAACATGGGCGGCACGGTGGCTTAGAGGTTGGCATGTTCGCCTCTCAGCGCTAGGGCTTCCCGGTTCGAATCCCCATCTGGGTGAAGTTTCCATGTTCTCCCCGTGTCTGCGTGGGTTTCCTCCGGGTTCTCCGGTTTCCTCCCACAGTCCAAAAACATGGATCAAGGTCAATTGAGTTCTCCAAATTGCCCCATATAGAGTGTGTCTGTGTGTGTGAGTGTGTGCCCAGCGATGGATTGGCCTCCTGTCCTGGGTCTATCTGCCCAGCGCCCGAAACGTTCTCTCCCCCCCCCACGACCCTAATATAGGATAAAGTGGAAGATAATAAATGAATGAATCTCCACAACATGACCTCCCCCCCATTCCAAATCTAAAACCTAAGGATTTTATTTAATTTCAAGATAAAAATAAGGAGCAAATAAGGTGATTGGGTTGCACTCATATCAATGCAATACGTTGTGATGATTCGCCACCTAAAAAACCACTCTGCTCTGCTCTGTAATGCTCCTGTAGCACCCTGTAGACAGACTAACAAAATTATATAGTAAAACAGATCCAGGAACAGTCTCAATTGTGGAACTACAGAGTTCTACAGTTAAAGTGTCGTATTGAGGTTTGTTTAATGAAGTCGCTGGTGAATTGTGAAGGATTTCAAAATTTAGATTCATGAGGAAAAAGGTGATTTATTAATTTTTTTTATTTATTTTTTAAAATCAATGTGATGTACTGAGTTCAGTCTCTGATCACACTTGCAGGTTTTTGTTGAGTATGCAAACGCTGGAGACTCCAAAGAAGCGCAGAGGCTGCTGACCGGCCGGACTTTCGACGGCAAGTTCGTGGTGGCCACCTTCTACCCCCTGAGTGCCTATAAGAGAGGTTATCTGTATCAAACAGTGCAGTAACGTCCTGCTGTGGACCGCTGTGGAGGTTGTACAGTTCCCAAAGACAGTGAATGTTACACAAAACACTGAATGTTACCTACGGCACATAAACACATGCCTCATGTGTTGTGAGAATAATATAATGGTACACAATTTGTTCTCCTTGATATTTTAAAGGTTCAGAGTTGGATTTGGATAATTTAATAGAAATCGAAGACCAGCACTGATTTCAGACCTGCTCTATGTGATTGAATGGCAGGACGGGATCTGAGCTTTATCTTTACACTGTCTTTATTTAAGGAGTGGAAGCTTCCGACACTGCACAAATTTAATCTAATATGCAAATCGTTTTAGTTTAAAAGCTGCCTGCTTTTTGCAACTAAGATGTGACTTCAGAACCGAGCACAACGAGGGTCTGTTCCGAAAATGACACTGCGGTTGTGAGTGTCTTAAACCGATCCGTTAATTAATTCAGGTACATCAGGTACAGGGAAGAATGATATTCTTTATGTATCCGAGCTGCACGGTGTGGAAATCAAAATCAGACAAGCTCTAAATCGCAATATTACGTTTTTTTCCCCCAAATGTATTACTTCCATATGCACAATCCCGACCGCTTCTTTTATCCGATGTGTTGTGCCCGTGGAGCTTTCAGCTTCGAAATTCGAATACAGGTCTCCTGTTTTCCGCACCCTTAGTGTGCGTTATACTATAATACCCTGAAACACACCGGTCAGTAAATTGGAATGACTTTGTGTGTGTCTAATGCGGCAACAGTTAGCTAGATTATATTATTATATTATATAATATTATAGATTATATTATATAAGTACGAACTCTTCTTTAAAGAAGAATTTAGTGAAACGTTTATGTCTAATAACCTTAAACGCTTATAAACATTACTTAATCTAATAGTTTAATTGTTCTTTAATAGTGTGACAAAAGCTTAATGATCTGCAATTTCGAGCTTGTCTTGAGAATTTTGCACAAGACGTTATAGTCAGTGCTTTGTGTAGCCTAATTATCAGAGGACTGATTAACTATTGGCAGAATATTTACATAAACTTACCAAACACTTTTTTTTTTTTTTAGTAATAAGCAGCATTAGTCATGTTTTTACTAGGACTTTTTTAAAGACACTACTGTGCAAAAAAAATAAGTCTTAAAAAAAAAAATCAGCCCATCGGGCGCCAACAACCACGACACTGCTCAAATAACTAAAATCGTATTATTTTATTTTGATGGTTAAAGTGAACACTATATGTCGGATAATTGCATCCTTTGCTGCCACGTGATTGGCTCTGCTCATATTTGCTTTGCCGCAGGCGTACATGCGATTCTTAATAAGTGTTAAGTCGGTAAGTGAATGTAAATGTGTGTTTGTGATGCAGTGCCTCTCCTTTTAAGTTTGACAATATAACTGCGATATAGAATAGAAGTGCTGGTTTATAAGGTTGGAAAGTTTCCGAAATCATTAATAGATAACATTAATACGTACTTATTGCTAATGTTTTTGTTTTTGTTTTGTTGTCTGAAAGTGGAAGCTGTTCCGTATCTCTGATTGTGGTTTGATTAGAGCACACAAAGCTGAATTTGACCCAGTGTTCCCAAGTGCTTTCCAGTTAAGATAAGCCTTCTTTATCTTGTCTTCCTGGCTTTTTGATAATCCTGAGCCACCATCCAAAGTGCAAAACAGATCGTTGTTCTTCGTGGATGGGACTGTGTAGTGGAAAGATTGTGGGATGGAAGCCAGAAAGCTGTTTGCTAAAGAATTTGCACATATGTCCTGGGCTCTTGAGTGTGGGTTTGGTACGTTGGACGGGGTGCTGTGAGAAAAGGATGTATTTTGGAGTTCCAGCATGTTTGTGGTGTTTTTGTGGTGTTTTGCCTTACACTCCGAGAATCCTGCCATGAATATAACCTGCCTTTCGAATGTGAAATTTAAGGAGCTGAGGAGGTTCTTCTCCACCACGAGAACCATGTTACACTGCTGGTTTTCTTCTAGATTACTGATTAGAAAGAGGGCTGTGAATAAGCAGTGGTGTGAATGTGAACTATACATTTGTTATTGCAAACATAAAACGATTTCAGGTCAAGAACAAATAATTATAAGAAAATTTATTATTTTTGGCGGCTGCAAGGTCAACTTTATCTGAACTAGCCACTAAACACTTAGAGATTTTGATGGTATAATTATTAATAATTATTATTTTGAAACAATTAACTTTACCAAAAAAGAAATCACTGTAAGGATTTCGGTTTGTTCTTTATTTAATGTAAACCCGAAATAACTTTTTGTAAATCGAACAACGCAGAGCTTTTGCTGAGTATTAACATGAAATATTCTTTACAACACAAATCTATTTATTACACCATATTATTTTGTGAAAATCGAAGTAAAAATAAAAAAGTACATTGTCATATCCATATAAAAGAAAACTAGGTTTAAAGTAATTTTTTTTTTTTTTTTACTTATGAAGGTTGTGATAACAATGTTGAGGCACTCTCATTAATAATTAATTGTTGCTTTTTTTAATCACAATAATTGTGAAAACGATGAATTGCTTCATCCCTTGTCTAAACCAGTGTCTGATTACTTTATAGTTGTTCCAAAAACTATATTGAGAATATAACGATTCTCAATTCTGGTTAAATTTATTTACAGAAAAAAAAAAGATGATATATTCGAACAGTTCTTAAAAAGGTTCCTTCAGTCCCACAGTACCTATTTTAAATGTAGCCAAACTCTGTAGTGACTTCTGTAAGGGCTTTTTTTTTTTTTTTGGGAATTTACATGTCCTGATGCTGCTGTGTTTTGCATTTACTCTTCTTTATCTTTTTTTATCACAGTGTTGGTTAGATACACATGCGGGTCATCGTATGCAAATTCAGCACAGAACAGGAATCCTCTTAGGGAGGAGCCACTGTTTGCACCTGTACTGAACTCTCTGAACATGTTACACCATCAACATGGCTTTTAAGAACGTCAGGTTCAGGAGTGGAACGTCATTCCACGCCTGCTTGTGAATGCCTTTAATATTAGTGTGCTTGGTGAATCTGCTGAGCAGAGCAGGTTGTATGAATGATTATTTATAGATGTGGTCAGACCAGATTCCTTTAAAACAGAGAATGAATACTTTGAAAACAAGGCACGCCTTCCAGCTTATGGGTGAAGAATCGGTGATTAAGTAAACAAAACTGGAAACACACCTGTCTGTGATACCGGTGGATCTGTTTGCGTATGAGCTGCAGCGACACACCGAGCTCAGTCACTTCATTCCTTTTGAATGAACTCTATTAATTCATGTGCAAGGTCCATTTAACGCTGGTGTTGTTTCAGCCAAAGTGAGTGATTCGGACCTGATGCGCTTATTTTACGTCAGTGGAACTCGCCCATAATACACACTGCTGCCCATCCTTTAAAATTCCTTTGTTACCGGCTTATAATTATCTAATGTGTGATACCGGCTGTTTAGCATTTTAAGTAAGGGATTAAAAAAGGAAGAAGAATTTTTAGGTTTATTTTCCCCAAATTTGACACTTTTTTTTTTTTTCCCTTTTTTTTTCTGAACAATCTGTTTATTGAAGTTTTCATAAAGAAGAGATAAAGAAAACCCATATTACACCATAAGTACAAAAAAAAACTAATATTGTACAAATAATCAAAAATAACAAATAAAGAGAAAGTTTAAAGACAGAATAACCAAAATTCATACATGGAAAGTCTTTGAGGTCTAATTATATTATCACCATTAAAATGACAAATCAGTCCGTCAGGCATGTAAATATAAAAAAATAAATATGCAATGTTTATAAAAGTCATTAGGTGTGTCTAGTAAGTAAGTAATCTTCCAGTGCAGGCGCTTTTATCCAAAGCCACATACAAGTATCCCAACATTCGGATAGCGCAGGGAGTGCCATAATGCCCCCTGGAGCAATAAATAAGAGCCACTTGCCCCTCAAAGTCCCACTTTGGCAAAATTCGTGGACTTGGGGTTTGAACCCACAACCTTCAGATTGATAGCTCAGCACCTTAACCACCAAGCTACTACAGCTGAATGGCTTTTTAAGAAATTAAAGACACTATATGTGACACTGATGTCAACGTGCCAAACTCCGATTTAACCTAATGCTTAAAAGATATCAACCAGTTTTGTGCTGATTGTTTTTCATGCAATTGTGTCATGTTACTTTGATTGGAACAAATCGTATACTCATCTAAAGTAATTTAGAGTTTATTCCATACTTCAGACAGGATTAAAACCCTTGGCTTAGGTTAGACCGTTCTAATATATCATCTGTACATGAGCCCCAATTCCCGAGCAATACCCGATTGGCTCTTGTATGCAGATTTTGGGGCAGTAAAGAGGGACGCTGTATTGGGACACCTTCACGTTGCACCTGCAGGGGCTTTACCCATTAAGGCTTTGTGAGGTCAGACCCTGATGATGACCTGGCTCACAATCTGCATTCCAGTTCATGCCCTTTATAGACTTTGCTCTTTGCGATGGTGCATGTTAACAGGGGTTTAAGCTCTTGGTATGTCAACATGTGAATTCTAATAAACCCGGGCTGCCGTTAGCGCTGACATTAACTATACCTAAAGGTCGCAGAACTCATATCTTCAGAGCCAGTTAAGCTTTAAGTGTAGAATAAACATGTACCTGCTGAAATGTCAGGCTATATATCATCGACCTGCCAGCAGCGGAGCAACGCCATTGGATGGTCTGGTGTACTAGAGGAGCATTGTGATTGGTTGATTTGGGTTAGAACCCAAACCCAGCGATGGAGGTGGGAGAAAGGTCACTGCACAAAGTTTTTTCCAGTTAGTTCAGCTGGACTTTGCAGCTTGGTGGTGGAATAACGAGGCGGAATGCGGCCATCGGCCGGATTTGCTGCGAATGTCGTACTTTATGTTTGGATGTTCGTGAGGTTGCTTGTGGAGGGTCGTGTGAATGTGGATTAGAGTCGCGGCTCTTTCTCAGATATACTGTGAGGTCCTCTAAGGAGGGTGCCAAAGGGTGTGTGTGTGTGGGGGGGGGGGAATGTTGTGCTTCCAGCAGTTTAAAGAAGTTTGGAAATTTTGCAAAAAAAAAAAAAATGTTTTTTTTAAATTCTTTTAAAAAAAATTCTTCCGAGAAATGTCATCACGGCACAGATTTACACCGCATGCCCCCTGGATTCTTTGAATAATGAGAAAGAACCCAAATCCCCTGCTCCCCCCTCCCCCCCACCCTACTTTAGTGTAGCTTGCTGTTGCATTGTTTGTGTTATGACTCCAAACAGGCCTCATTATTCAGGGAATCCAGTGACGTACAGGAGACAAATGTACACAAATCAGCTTGGATTTTACGCTTTGAAGTCCGAACACTGATTTCATGAAGAAACATGTTTAATTAATGAGGCAGGTGGGATGTAATCAGGATGCTCAGGTGATCGCAAGCTTATTGTCGGCGATGGTGTAGAAGTGCTGGAGCCTCTTTATTGCTAAGGAGGTGAACGGCGGCGGGTCATCAGTTCGTCCCTGAGCCGTTTTACAAATCTGTGAACAAAGTTGTTTGTACGGCTGTAATTGTAATGGATTGTGTCTCGAATTTACGTTTTTGACAGAAATGAGTGTCTTGCTGCAGTGAGTGTGAAGGTTTAATGGTTATGAGGCTGTACTTTAGGTTCTTCGATGTCATAGTGGTCCACAGCGCCGATTCGCTGTTGAGTCCGAGTGCTGTGTGGTTGTGGTGGTGGTGGTGGGGTCGGTTTACACAGTGGGGAAACTAGGCCACGCCGTCCAATAACCCCCCCCCCCCCCCCCCCGTCCCCTGCAGCACTCCTGGTATAACGTATAGGGCACTCAAGCTGACTGTTGAGGGATCAGCTGAGTGTTCTGTGGTGCGTTACGCTCGCTGTGCACATCCTGTAAAGCCGCACCGTGGCGTTCCCGAGAGACGCCGGTTACGAGACGTCCCTTGAATGTTGGAAA
>JAFMOD010000413.1:210521-226768 GCA_019802435.1 Corydoras maculifer | reverse complement strand
GCAGAACCCCACATTTGCACAGCTATTCTGCACATCTGCACAGCAGAACACCACATTTGCACAGCAGTTCTGCACATTTGCACATCACCTCTGCACATTTGCACAGCAGAACCCCACATTTGATACACACATATTAACACAGCAGAATTGCACGATATCTATGCACAGCAGCACCGCAAGTTTGCACAACAATGCGGGTACCTCTGCACATTTGCACAGCAGAACCCCACATTTGCACAGCAATTCTGCACATTTGCACATTACCTCTGCACCTTTAGATATTAATATCGCACGTGTGCACAATATCTCTGCATATTTGCACAGCAGCACCGCAAGTTTATACAACAATGCTGGAGATTTGCACAATAACACTGCACCATCGGGTATTAATACCGCACATTTGCACAGTGATTCTGCACAGATGCACAACATCTCTGCACCTTTGGTTAGTAACACTGTGCACGTACACAATTATACTGCATTCAATAGTACTACATGTACTATTACAGATTAATGCACAACCTGCACAATAATAAATAAATATATATATATATATTGTCATTTATTTTATCCAAAGAGTCTTACAAGGTGAGCACAGGGTTCATCACAACATCCCTGGAGCAATGAGGGTTAGGATCTTGCTCAAGGACCCACACTGGTAACTTCAGTGGACCTGGGATTTGAACCTTCAGATTGATAGCCCAATGCCCTGACCACTGAGCTGCCGCTCCCTCCCATAATACTGTGTGTTACTTCGTCATGCTTCGTTTTTGGTGTGGGTTAAATATCTGTAAGGTTCGGAGTTAAGTTCCCACGATTCTTCCAAAAGCTCTTCACTCATAAGAGGAGAGAAAAGTAGAAAGCAGGGATTATTGAAATGAATTCAGGCTCCGTCAAATGCCACCGAACGTGAACATCGGCTCCTTAAATAACGACTCTGATGAGCGCAGACTCCGCGAGAGCCACTATTTAAGTGACACCGCTGGTCATTAAATAGGAATGAATTGGCCACAAGGAGGAGCAGAGGCGAAGCAACGGCGCAGTGGCATAGTTCACGGCGGCCGGACGTCACAAGCCAGCCCATTATCCCCCCGTCCCGCTGAGTCGGCCACGCTCCACTGACCACTCAACTCCATTACACCAGAGAGACATGAGTCCCCATCTGCAGCCGCCCAGATTTATATAACCACCCGTAGGTTTTTTCATCCACTCATTGTTCACTTACACACAGCGCGACCTGAGAGCGCACGCGCTGACCCGGCTACGTCTGACCAAACGTGGTATACAAACGAGAAGGTTACAAATAAAAGACATTGGGACAGTTCAGTCATCTCAGCCATCAACCGCGCACCATGCAGCTCGATTCAGGGCGTGTAGTGTGTCACTCGCCGTTCCCTCTAAGAGCCAGGTGGCGCTCTGACTTCGGCGGGTTGCTATTTGAGCGGTGCAGAATACCTGGACTCAATGCGCTAGGGATTCCCCGTTCGAATCCCCATCTGTGGGTTTCCTCCGGGTTCTCCGGTTTCCTTGCACAGTCCAAAATCATGGATCAAGTCAATTGAGTTGTCCATATTGCCCCATATAGAGCATGTCTGTCTGTGTGAGTGAGTATGTGCCCAGACATAGATTGGCGTCCTGTCCTGGGTCTATCTGCCCAGCGCCCGAGACTTTCTCCCCTGGATGGCCATGGGGAACCCCACCGCGACCCTAATAGAGGATAAAGCGGAAGGTAATGAATGAATAAACGAATGGCTTCAGCGTTCTGTGGTTTTTATGGATACTCCAGAAATGAACCTGAACATGCCTCGTTTAGAGATGGCCACGCCCATCGGGGGGGGGGGAACTATTCACACGCAGCGTTGCTATTTAAACGATGCAGGCAGACTGTGTGAGTACAGAGTGTTGGCGGAGTGCAAGATAATTCCTAATAATGTAATTGATAATATTTATTTGATTGTCTTCGAGTCACGTTAACGTTCTCATCTGACAGCACACCAGCCGTCATGTTCGTCACTGTTTACCTGCAGCGGCGTGTAGAACTTCACGCGCAGACAAATTCGTTCCGAAGGTAAACAAGTAAACAAGACGCGTAACCCATTTCCTGCAGACGGCTGGCTGCGCAGATGTGGAATAAAGCTGGGGCAATCATTATTATTTCATTACAAACCCCTTTACCAGATATAAATATTTGAAGGATTCATACCCTCAGGCAGGGGACGGGGGGCAAGGAGGTTGGGGGGGCTGGGGGGGGGTATGGATAATGCATTATGCCATTCAATAAAATATATCTGCGGGTGATGTGGTTTGGAAGGTGAGAGCTGGCGCTCCATTAGCGGCGGATCATCGGTCGGAGTGGCAGAGACCGCGATGAATACAGACACGCGAGCACGGACGGAGGGGAACGCAAACCAAACTGCGGTGCGAGAACGACGAGCGAACACGGACACGACCGCCGGACCAGACGGAACCACAGACAAGCCCACAGACAGGCAGCGGCGACCAGACGCACATTCACACCTCCATTTAGTTTGGATCACAAATCAATATTTCATTAAACCTCCCCCCCCCTTCCCCCCGGCCTGTCAGCCAGCGCCCCCTGTTCAAGAACCGAACGTCTGCATGTTTATTTCGGGATTGGGAGGACGGCTCGGTGTTTTTCGGGTTCGTGGTCGTCCATGTGAGAGGCCTACACAACGCATGGACAAAAGTCTAAGGACGCCTGAATATTCCATTCCTGGACAGTTCCTTCGTCGCGGCTCTCACACGTTCCGCGCGTTCTGAGGAGGCTTGCTGAAAGGTTTTGGGAGGGTTTTCTGTGGTGTGAGGAAGATGCCCGATGCACCAGCCTGACTTTCGACTACACTTACAATCACATTCTGTGTACGTTTCTATCCTTAGAGTCTTATAAATATCACAATTGATGGTTCGGGGGTGGAGCACAGGGTCGGACACAGCGATCCCGGGGCAATAAGGGTTAAGGGTTTTCTTTTGAGGTGTGACCGGCTTCCTGGAGATCTTCATCCATGGCTCTGCCGACAAACACTGATGGAACCTGAATATTAATTGGACTGGCGGTCCTGCAGGACGCCCCCTTAATGGACTCACTTATAGTTTTCTAGTTTTTATTTTTTCCATTTGTTAAATGTCTCTACATGGCTGTCCTACATTGTTGTTGCTGCCTGGCCGCTCAAGGAGGACGAGTCCCCCACTGAGTCTTGGTCCTCCCAAGGTTTCTTCCTTGAATAACAACATAAAAGGGAGTTTTTTCTTGCCACTGTCGCTTCGGCTTGCTCTTTGGGGGTTTAAAGGCTTTTCATTCTGTAAAGCTGCTTTGTGACGATGTACTGTTGTAAAAAGCGCTATATAAATAAATAACTTAACTTGAACTTAAGGGCTAAACCCACAACCTTCCGATTGATAGCCCAACACCATAAACACTGAGATACCTAATGGTCCCTAATGGTCTATGAGGAGTCATTATCGTAATTATGTCCCTTCAAATGATCAATAATCATTGATTATCTTCAACTTGATCATCCGCTAGGGTTGTGGGATGGGGGGGGGGGGTTATGGGAGGTCCCCATGCCCATCGATTGGAGAACATTTCAGGATACACCCAGGACAGGGCGCCAATCTATCACTGGGCACACATATACATTTAAATTTACAACCCGGAGGAAACCCATGTGGACACAGGGAGAACATTCCGCCCTGATTGGGATTCGAACCTGGAACCCTAGGGCTGAGAGGAGAACATGCAAAACTCCATACCAGTGCCGCCCAAATTATAATCATGTTTTTATAACAGAGCAGACACACTGTGGCGGTTCGGAGCCTTCGGCTCGATTCGAGACACAAGCTCCTTTTCAACGAATCAGGATCCTCCGTTTTGGATCAAAGACGTGCCGGGCTTCGGTTCAGAAACAGCATCCTGTTATCTTGGAGAGGATTCGCCGCTCGCTTCCGCTCATCCTCTTCAGGTGCAAATCTCAGATCCCCTGCAGCTTTTCCGCTGCCAGACCTGTGAGGACGGAGCGGCCTCTCCGCCGTATGGACGCACCGCGAGGGAAAGTCCTTAAGGGATTCCCTTCTGTTCCTCAGATGCTTTTGGCACGAGTTCCGGCACTTTACGGAACGGCCGAGCTGATGGGCCGCAGAACACGGCGCTTGATGTTACCAGACCCCTCTGCAGGGTAGCTCTCGAAGATGGCATGACTGAAATGGAGAGGAATGAGCGATCAGGGAACCTCACATCAACGTCTGCCGGACGGGGACTTGTCCTTTTATTTGCCGCATCGATCGTGCGCAGCATCCCCAAATGGAACTCCACCATAAATACACGTCCCGTTCTTCTTTTCTGGAACCCCGGACACCCTTAGCCTCCATACAACAAAGGCCGTCAATGAAGGCTTTATGTTCTCCTATCACAGCACCGCGTCCCCGTCACATGGCGATTTATAATTAATTACAGCTCTCCCGTTAATTAGGTTCTACCTGACATCATTCGAACGCACGATTAATAATAGAGGGGGATTTTTTTGGTTTGTTTGTGTAGAGCAGCCTGCATCGACACACAGGCTTTAAGAAATCGCGGGCCTATCCCAGCTGTTTCAGCTAATGATCTGGAGACGTGAGCACCGATCCGATTTCCATATTCAGCGACATGCTGCACAATCTCAGCACAGCAGTAAACATCTCCGAAAGCCTCCGAAAAACATATTCATCCTCATTTCTGACAACCTGACAGAAGTCAGCGGAGGATCGGCGAGCCAAAGTTCCCCGGTTCCCCCCAAAATGTCTGATTAAATCTGTCAGCCCAAGATACGGATGGTCTTCACCTCACAACAGTGAGAAAAAAAACCCAAAAACAATAAAAAAAAAAGGTTTAATAGCTTCAGAGTTTGCATTGAAATGAAATTTGGGTGAGCCACGCATCTTTGTTTTTATTTTCGGAGCTGCTGATCCTATTTGGGGGGGTCGTGGGGGTTGCATAAGCCTATCCCAGCACTTACTGAGTAAAAGATACCAAGGAACCAACACATTTCAGGCTACAGGCTCAGAAGAAATTCACAAAGACATTAAGATTTTAGCATTTAAGATTTAGGTTGGGAAGCGACGAGTCAGCGTATGGGGAGGACATGCAAACCTCATACAGGAATAACTCCCAGTAATGGTTTTTACAAACATTTAGACCTGAGGGATCATTTGGGATTTGTAATTTACCTTCAGACTGTGGGTGGTAGAACATGAACAACCCAATCAGAAAGAAGGAGAACATGCAAAACTCAAACAGAAACCAGGACTTGGGGGTTTTGCTCAGGAGCTCACCCTGGTAGCCTAACACATTAAATATTAAAGGAAATCAGAGGATAAGAATAGCTCAGACGTTTTTGATTCTGGTGTAGGGTTCCGTTTCTGGAACCAATAATCCTAATGTTTATTCATTTGGGATCCGCCCACTTTATTCTACTTATTCTCCTAAACCATGGAGGGAAAGTTATGCAGCTGAAATGTAATCGTGTTTCATTTAATTAGTTTAAAAATAATAAAAACGCAGCGTGAACGCGGAGTCATAAATCACAACAGTTCAGATTGTTCTGCTGTTCCCCCCGAAGGCCGATAAACATTCACAGCTGTCGCTGTTCCGACACCGAGCCGCCGCTCAGGGCCCCCCCGACAGCTTCGTACGTCTGAACAAAAGCCAAGCAATCTGCTGCTGCTGCACAATTAATAATAAATAATAATAATAATAATAATAATAATAATAATAATAATAATAATATTCATTTAGGCGGCACGGTGGCTTAGTGATTAGCACATTCGCCTCTCAGCACTAGGGATTCCCGGTTCGAATCCCCATCTGGGTGGAGTTTCCATGTTCTCCCCGTGTCTGCGTGGGTTTCCTCCGGGTTCTCCGGTTTCTTCCCACAGTCCAAAATCATGAATCAAGTTAATTGTATTCTCAAAATTGCTCCCTATAGAGTGTGCCTGTGTGAGTGAGTGTGTGCCCAGCGATGGATTGGCGCTCTGTCCTGGGTCTATCTGCCCAGCGCCCGAGAAGTTCTCCCCTGGATGGGCATGGGGAACCCCACCGCGACCCTAATAGAGGATAAGCGGGAGATAATGAATGAATGAATGAATATTCATTTATCTAATACAGCACCTGTCAATAGTTTGCACACACCTCCTTTACAATTCCAGACTGTAGTCCATCTGTGTTCTGTTGGTTCTCTGTTGGTCAGCAGAATCACAGAACAGGTATCATTTGGGTGGTGGATTGTTTATTGTCAGTTCTGCAGTGACACTGATGTGGTGAGGGGGGTTTTAGTGCAGCAGTGCTGCTGGAGTTTCATTTAAACACCTCAGTCACACTGCTGGGTAGGACCAATGTACCCACCCAATAACCTCTGCTCTGTGGTGGTACTATTGGGGTCCTGATTATTAGAATAGAGTACACAGTATGTACTGTAGAACACAAACAGATGGACTACAGTCTGGAATTGTAGAACTACAAAGTCCATCTTAACATGGAGATTGTATGCACTGTATGATTACAGTGTGTGAGTTTCAACCTCCTTAGACTTTGGGGAGGGGGGGTTTCCCATGCCCATCTAGGGGAGAACATTTCGAGTGCTGGGCAGATACACCAAGGACAGGAGGCCAATCCATCACTGGACACACACTCACTCATACAGACACACTCTATATGGGGCAATTTGGAGAATTCAATTGACCTTGATCCATGTTTTTGGATTGTGGGAGGAAACCGGAGAACCTGGAGGAAACCCACACGGACACGGGGAGGACATGGAAACTCCACCCAGATTGGGATTCGAACCGGGAATCCTCAGCGCTGAGAGGAGAACATGCCAACCACTAAGCCACCGTGCCGCCCGAGGTACAGTATTGATTTTGGTTGATCTGCACTCTGTTACGATCGTAACGTCACATGAGCGTCCATAGATCTCAGGTTTTTTTTTAAGTCCCTGTCAGAAACGTATTAATTTGCTGGATCGGCTCGGCTCCGAGCGCCAGCTGTGTATCAGAGGCAGAAATCAGATAACCCAAAACATCAATAACCCCGGGATTAGCATGAGGCCACTTCTGTGGCGGCAATCTGAAAGTAAAATGAGCTTAATGAATGTCACTGAAGCCTTGATGTATTAATTCAAAGGGCCTTTCGTCTCGATGGGCTTTCGACTGGTTTCAGATTCAGAGTGCTGAACACTCCCCTCGCTCCGGAACGCAGAACACTGTGGGGTGGAACGGCTGATGAGAACTTTTTCAAAAGCGTTGTTACACTTTCGCCTACTTTCGAGAAAAATGATACCTGAATCTATTAATAAACCAATCAAAAAGATGTCAAACTTTGAACTGTGGGACATTATGATGTCACAATATGGGGACGCATCAATGGGTCAGGTGTAGACCAGGTCTAAGCCATCGATGGAAATGTGTTTGTGTTATATACAGAATGATAACGTCTATATTCATCAGGCTAAAATTGTCAAATGGGTTCAAAGAGGATGACGAGGCATTTTCACACATGTATCGAAACTCCACCAGGATCGGACCTGGATCCCCGGCACTGAGAGGCGCCAAAAAACTACACCACACCAACATGCCGCCCCCAAAATATTATCCATCAGTTACCTTTCGTATTAATCCTTTAATAAGGTCTTGGCGGAGGTTCCCTATGCCCATCCAGGACGCCAATCTATCACCGGGCAATCAATCACACAGTATATAGGGGCATTTTACAGCAGCCAATTCACCTTAAATCCATGTTTTTGTACTGTGGGAGGAAACCGGAGAACCTGGAAGAAACCCACATGGACACGAGAATCACCTGGAAACTCCACCCAGATCGGGATTCGAACCTGGATCCCCCGTCGTGAGAGGCAGCCATGCTGACCACTGCACCCCCGTGCCACCTTTACCAAAAATATAATACAAATTAATTTGTTGGTGTAAAAATAAGAGGGTCCCTAAAAATAATCCACAGCCGAAGAAAAGGGAACGGGGTCATACCATTAGAACTGATGCCTTGATCACGTTAAAATTTTAATATTTTTGGCAGAAACGATAAGAGAAAATCAAACAGATCTCACCTCGAATTATTGATGAAAAATAAAACTATATGTTCAAAGTTACAAGAGGCAACACGCAGGACGAGAGCCAACAAAGCTTTTACACGGCCGGCTAATTAGATTCTCTTATTCAAAGATGCCTTGTTGCCCTCAGGGATTAATTAGTTCAACATGCTCCTACTCTACAATTAAACTCTCATCCCTGAATACAAACGTAATGAGTCCTGCATAAATGATTCAAAGCCCTGTGCACGGCAAACCAAACGCCGATCTGAACACCGCTGGCTTTGAAGTTTCAGTGATGAAGGTGAACCAGTTCCAGCAACATCAGCAGAGGTTTGGTTCCTCATCGCTTTAGAGATAGACAGTGAATCATGAATCACAAAGAAGAGTCAGCGGTGAGTCCAGGACAGAAATATGTGGCCTGTGCACCACTTAATATTCTATATCCACTTCACATAAAACTCACGGGTTTTAAACGAGAACGCAGAAGGTTCCGGTTATTTGAGACGTAAAGTTCCCAAGAAGAACTGATTCTGATATTAAGGGAGATGATCTGCTGGTAGAACCTGAGAAAATCCATCCATTCATCCATTATCTTCCACTTTATCCTCTATACTAGGGTTGGGGGGGGGGGTTCCTCATGCCCATCTAGGGGAGAATGTTTCGGGCGCTGGGCAGATACACCCAGGACAGGATGCCAATCTATCAATGGGCACACACTCACTCACAGACACACAATTGAATTTGGAGAATTCAATTGACCTTGATCCATGTTTTTGGACTATGGGAGGAAACCGGAGAACCCGGAGGAAACCCACACGGACACGGGGAGGACATGGAAACTCCACCCAGATTGCTAACGTGCTAACCACTAAGCCACCGTGCCTCACCTGAGAAAATCACTTCATGTAATTTAAGGCCGTCGTTGAAAAAAAAATTTCCTCGTCAACTACCGAGAACCAAACTGCATCGAACTGGCTTTTACATTCTATAAACTCACAATCTGCAACATCACTGAAAATCTGTTCACGGCATCACAACTGGATCTGCTCAGAACATCGTAGTGCAGAAAGTGGTGAACATGGTATCACCACCACCATGATGGAACAGTGTTACCATGGACCATCAGTGCTGAACACTAAGGGGAGATGATGCAGGGGACAATGATTCCAAACCCAAATCATCAGCAGAAGACTTTAAAGTCAAAACTTCATGTCAGGGTTTTCTAAAGTTCCACAAGATACAATCAGGAACCATATTTGTGTTCAGCTCCAGTGGGTCCATCAACATCAACACCACCACATTTCCAAAAAAACAAAAACAAAAAAACCCTCCTAAATTTATGCAAACTACAGCTGTTTAGCGAAATGGGAGAGGCGTGAGGAACAGCGTGTTCGTACATTATAACACAACTGATATGAAACCAGAATACAGATTTATATAAAACTCATTAAATCATTAAATACACAAAAACCTCCATAAAACTTTTTAAAGACGACCTTCAGATAGATTTAAAGTGCCATCCAGTGTAAATTGGGTTTTCAAGAGTATTTAGGCTATAATTTAAATATTATATAAATATATATAAATAAATATATATATTATTTAAATTTCAGTCTTTTCACTAAACACATTCTCATTTCAAGAAATATATATATAAAATAAATTTCACTTTTTTTCATACTCCGTGCGATCCAATGAAACAAAATTTCGTTCTGCGTACACTAAGTATATAATGAATGACAATAAAGGTCATCCATCCATCCATCCAATTATAAATTACTACCTAAGAGGAACATCGGTACTTTTTTCACAGATGTGTTGTTTTACATACAGAACAACAGAACTACAGATGTTTAAACATGACAATATACATTCATTCATTCATTATCTCCCGCTTTATCCTCTATTAGGGTCGTGGTGGGGTTCCCCAAGCCCATCCAGGGGAGAACGTCTCGGGCGCCAATCCATCACTGGGCACACACTCAGTCACTCTATATGGGCAATTTTTGAGAATTCAATTGACTTGATCCATGTTTTTGGACTGTGGGAGACCGGAAACCGAAGAACCCGAAGGAAACCCAAGCGGACACGGGGAGAACATGGAAACTCCACCCAGATGGGGATTCGAACCGGGAATCCCTAGCGCTGAGAGGCCACTAAGCCACCGTGCCGCCCATGACAATATACAGAGTGTTTTAAAAGTAATTAAAAACACCATTAACGTTGAGCTGGTTAAATTCTCATCGGGTGACGTAGTGGTTAAGCACATTAGCACAACCCTATCTGCACTGGGCATCCAGGTTCGAATCCCAAACTGGGTGAAGTTTCCATATTCTCCCCGTGTCCATGTGGGTTCTCTCCGGGTTCTCCGGTTTACTTCCACAGTTCAAAAACATGGATTCAAGGTGTATTGGCTGCTCTGAATTGCCCCTATATAGTGAGCATGGGTGTGTATGTATGTCCTGGTTATATCTGCCCAGCACCCATGACGTTCTCCCCTGGATGGGCCCGTGTACTGGGCCTGTAATTATGTTGAGCATTAAATATTATAAGGATATTTTAAACTCACGTAATTCATGCCACAATTCCTTTCACCAGTTTTGGCAGAAAGGACGTTTTATTGAGTTACGGACAGATCGAGAGCTGGAGGACACGTTTACATGAGAGAAACAAAAGATTGCGGTGCGTCGGGTTGCTCGAGACTGATGGAGCAGTTTTGTTTGTAGAGTTTTCACAGAAACAAACCAAAGGAATCTCAGTGGGTTCAAAATAAACCGAGAAAACCAATGGTTCCAAGGACAGCGATACCTATATCTACTCTTTTAAAGCTTCTATGAACACAAAAACACGTCCGTCATTGAGGCAGATGGGCTACAACAGCCAAAGACAACACACAGTCAGTTGGAATTGACATTTAAAGCTACACACCGAACATCAAAAAAAAAAAAAACAACCAATTGGTTAAACAATTGGGGAAATTGGATATGTCGGCATGAGCTCACAGCCGCCAGGGACCTGTGCACGTCATTGGTCGCGTTCACCTTTGTGTTCGTCAGATGCAGACGTCTATAGAAGTTTGTAGAGATGTTTGGACCCTGAGAATGAAGTGGTGTTTTTTAATAAGGTTGAAATGCCGAAGCTTGTGAGGTGGCTTCATAGCAGTCTGGATTTTTATGTATGACTTTTCACCGCACAGTGACGAGAATTCCGGCAAAATGTCAAACTCGGACAGCAGGCTGCCGTAAAAAGAGCCCGGGGTGGACGGCCATGCGAATTAAAAGCTGGGACCCCAACAAAAAACGAGACGAGGACCGGGACGAAGTCCGTCCATGATGTGGCTTTAGGAGCCAGCCTTCTGATTGGCTTCCCATCGTTACATTTGGTGAGGAGGAGGGAATTTGGAATTCAGGATCATTTTAAGAACCTAAAACATTAATATGGACCACTTAAGATAAAACCTACGTCAGCAGGACGTCTCACTTCCAGCTTCCCAATCGCCTGATCCTCACTCATAGCCCCAGCGTTCAGTCCGTTCGGTTCCCCGCCAGGAGGAAAACATTTGGAATGAGCTCTTGAAAAGAACACGAGCCACTTAGAAACAGACATAAAGTCAAACCGTGGGCTCAAAGTGGGATCTGTGAGCGCATTACGCCGCCGTGCCAGGTGGGAAAATCACCGTAATAGACTTTAGAATCACTCTCACCACATTTAGAGTTCAAAGGGGGAAAACCAGCATTCGATTTATGAGGTCTGGCACAAAGGACTCCCACCTGCCTCAGTCTGAAAACCGTCACGTCCAACTGGCGACGCCCCCTCCCCGCCTTACACGGCGATTTCATCGTCCAGGCAGTCGGGGGCGCCGTGCCGGTCGAGCACGCTCAGCAGACGCAGGCTGCTCTCGTCCTGGAGCCCCCAGCTGTCCCGCTCGTCGCTCTCATCCGTATTGGACTCGTACTCGGACGCGATGCCCGACTCGCGGAACTTGAGCAGCTCCAGGCTGCCCAGGAGCTCGTCCCTGGACGAGGGCGATGCGTCCTGGGACGTCGGGGGGCTCTGTTCCTGTTCGGGCGGGCCCGGGAGGAAACGGAAACACTCGAACTTAGCCAAATTTTGGTCCCTACCTAGAGGGCTGTTGAGCTGCAGGGAGAGCTGGGTGCCGTCGTTCAGCGGCGGCAGCAGCAGGTCTTCGGTGCGGGGCGTGGTGACGTCGCAGATGATCGGCGGGACGTTGGAGCGGAACGTGATCTCCAGCAGGCTGTCTTGGGAACCCACTGAGGAGAGGAAAAGAGTTAGACTGCGGATCATATTGTGTAATTACCTAAATATAGGTGAAATGAATACCCCGAGATCTGATTGGCTGAGTGGTTTTTCCAGCCGTGACATCGTTGACCATCATGCATACCTCTGTCTGCTCCAATTTTTTTAGCAATAAGGTGCTGGAAGTCGTGCATTATTGTGAATAAATCACAGGAAAAAGGTGTATCGGCACTCTGCTGTGCGTCAGGCTTAAAACCCCCTCCATCCCGTGATTTAATTACAATAATGCACGCCCTTTTGCAGCCGACTGCTTTAACGCAGCCTGCCGTCGGTCGGGCTCTGCTCCAACATCATGTACGAATGGGATGGAGGTTTAAGAAGGAGAACCCAACTTAAACACCACTTAAACACCGTACGACCTTTTACTTCAGAGTTTCTACATTTTCACAGTGAAATCTGACGTTCTGCTGGTGTATTTATGAGTTTAAACCTTTAAAGCGAGAGAAAAATACATCCTGATGTCATCTGTAATCCTAACAACTAATCAATTACCATCTGTAGAACATGTCCAAGTGAGGACCTGATGGTCTGATTGGATGCTGATGGTCACATCACATCTGCCCTGTTCTTGTAATATACACATACAACATAAATATACACACACACACACAATTTGTATGTATAACATTTAAAATCCAACCTTTTAGTTTGGTGATTATCAAAAAAAAAAAAAAAAAAACAAAAAACAAGAAAGCTGGAAGTCGTGCATTATTGTGAATAAATCACAGGAAAAAGGTGTATCGGCACTCCGCTGTGCGTCATTCTTAAAACCCCCTCCATCCCGTGATTTAATTACAATAATGCACGTCCTTTTGTAGCCGACTGCTTTAATGCAGCCTGCCGTCGGTCGGGCTCTGCTCCAACATCATGTACGAATAGGATGGAGGTTTGAGAATGAGAACCGGTTTCCGACTTAAACACCACATTCTTCCAGATCTGTCATTTTTCAGCAGAATGCAGCGTTCCCCGCACTCTGCGGAAGCTTAAGCCTGGCTTCCTGAGAGTCACAGTTTAACAGGATCATGCGTCTCCGTGTTGAAGTGGCTGCAGGAGCGTCTGCGCGGAAGCCGCCGCTAAACACACGTTTTAAGACTCGGGCTAAAGTGCTGGCCGGAATGCAAAAGGCTTCTGCCCCGTGTTTCTGAACGCCGCCTGCAGAGTGCGATAGTCAGCGTGAGCCCCGGGATCTGAAAAGAATCTATATTTACACCGTGACGGCGGCACGATCGAGAGGTCGGAGTCGAGGAAACGAGGGAGGCGCCGGAGTGGCTTCGTTAATTGTGGCCGTGTGTCTGCGCAGGAGGATAACGAGGAGATGCTCTTACAGAGAGACACTAGGCAGCTGTGTGCGGTTGCCAGTGTGTGATTATGTGTGCAAAGGACGGAAAAGGACTATTATATTGAGTGACGTGCACTGCGAAGTGGTTCACGTGGAAACGGGACGATGAAAGCCCGAGTCGGAATCAAGCCGTGTCTCCGTCCAGGGTCCCGATTGTTCAGAACCATCAATCTGGCGACGGACAATTTATGGTATCGACGTTGGGTCATCTACAGACATCACGATTTAAGAAACTCTCGGTGAAAGAGCTGGAGAATCGGGTGTTTACATCATTAACCCACGTCGTCGTTTTAAAGGATCCATGGCTGGAGGTTTAATTTAAGCCACAAAGCTCACGGCGGCATTGCGTTGCACTTTGCCACCGAAAATAATTGGGGCGCACCCGCTCGGCTCGCGCTTTCTGGCGCGTTGGCTTCAATTGAGCCGCAGCAACGGGTCTGGAGACGATTCCGTCACTCGGAAATAAATAAAAAGCAGATAAACAACTCACTGGATCCATTTCCCGCCAGTTTAAGCTCCAGCTCCTGGATCTGCTTCACCAGCAGCGAGATGTGCTGGAGAAGGTCTTTGTTCTGCAGCAGAAGCTGATGGACCCGAGCCTGAGCCTCGATCCTCGCGGCTGCCTCCGCCGACAGCTGGTCCTTCAGCAGGTGAACCTGTAAGAACATGGAGCTTAATGAACGAACCCGCACAATGCAAGGACATGAGAACAGATAGAACAACAGCCCTAGAGTTGAGGGATGAATGCAGAACGCAGAACCTCACTTTCAGGTCGCATTTATTCAAACGTCGCACTCAAAGTGACTCGGCTTGGATTTTAAGGACGTCGCTTTGACAATGGTCATGAAGCTCTCACTTCTTTAAAGAAGTTCGAACCATTAATAGAAAAGTATACTTTACTTTCCATTAGACATCACACAGAGAGCGACGCACCGATAAATCATTCAGATCTGACGGAGAGACTCCGCATCCCAGAGCAGCTTTCAGACTCCAGCCCACCTGGATCTGAAAGTTTAACCCCGTACGACCTTTTACTTCAGAGTTTCTACATTTTACAGTGAAATTTGACGTTCTGCTGGTGTATTTATGAGTTTGAACCTTTAAAGCAAGAGTAAAATATGTCCTGATGTCATCTGTAGTCCTAATACCTACTCAATTACCAGCTGAAGAACATGTCCAAGTGAGGACCTGATGGTCTCATTGGATGCTGATGGACACATCAAATCTGCCCCGTTCTTATGAATGTGATATCTGTAGAACACCTTGAGAAATGATCTTAATATTTGGCACAGATGTTGACCTGACAAAAAACTGGTGGTCAAAGTGACTGTACATCGGTACTCGGCATTTTAATATCAGATTTTATATATGTATATCTTATATAATAATATCTTAATATAGGCGGCACAGTGGCTTAGTGGTTTAGCACGTTCTCCTCTCATCGCTAGGGATTCCCGGTTCGAATCCCCATCTGGGTGGAGTTTCCATGTTCTCCCCATGTCTGCGTGGGTTTCCTCCGTGTTCTCCGGTTTCCTCCCACAGTCCAAAAACATGGATCAAGTTAATTGAATTCTCAAAAAAAATTGCCCCATATAGAGTGTGTCTGTGTGAGTGAGTGTGTGCCCAGCGATGGATTGGCGCCCTGTCCTGGGTCTATCTGCCCAGCGCCCGAGACGTTCTCCCCTGGATGGGCATGGGGAACCCCACCACGACCCTAATAGAGGATAAAGCGGGAGATAATGAATGAATGAATATCTTAATATATACATTAATATCTTAATATATACATTAATATCTTAATATATATATATATTTATACACACACACACACACACACACACACACAGTTCGAATTTATAACATTTAAAATCCAACCTTTTAGTTTGGTGATTATCAAAAATAAATAAATAAAAACATTTTTAAAAATTGTGAACAACCCTACGACATTGCCACAATAACAACAACCAATTACCTTCCACATTAAATGCCAAGCGTATTGGCTCCCACTAAGCCTGACATATACAGGATCATCATAACAAATGAGTCAGAACGCTTTAAAAGGTTCTGTTACAAGAGCACTGGAACGAAGGTGAGAGAATAAGACACGAAGAATGTCGTCGTCGTGTACTGTTTAACGTTTTAACAAGTGGAAGGTCTATGGAAACATGTCTGTGGAAAAAAAAACCCCCAAAAAACAACCGAACGAGGTCCAACTAAAAATATCTGGCTCAACAGATAAGGACATAATTGAATTATATACCTTTAAATGAAAAGGAGGCGGCACGGTGGCTTAGTGGTTAGCACATTCGCCTCTCAGCGCTAGGGATTCCCGGTTCGAATCCCCATCTGGGTGGAGTTTCCATGTTCTCCCCGTGTCTGCGTGGGTTTCCTCCGGGTTCTCCGGTTTCTTCCCACAGTCCAAAAACATGGATCAAGTTAATTGAATTCTCAAAAATTGCCCAATTTAGAGTGTGTATGTGTGAGTGAGTGTGTGC
>JAFMOD010000413.1:191512-209037 GCA_019802435.1 Corydoras maculifer | reverse complement strand
CCCTGGGCACACACTCACTCACACAGACACACTCTATATGGGGCAATTTGGAGAACTCAATTAACTTGATCCATGTTATTGGACTGTGGGAGGAAACCGGAGAACCCGGAGGAAACCCACGCGGACACGGGGAGAACATGGAAACTCCACCCAGATGGGGAATCGAACCGGGAATCCCTAGAGCTGAGAGGCGAACGTGCTAAACCACTAAGCCACCGTGCCGCCCTATATATATATATATATAATTATTAATTATTATGAAATTAAATGTAGAATGAAGAAACCGAGCTGGACTCTACTCTCACCTGTGCGACGGCCACCTGAGTCTGCTGCTGCTGCTGGCCGAGCTGCTGTTGTAGAAGCTGGAGCTGGTGATGCGTGGACAGCGGCGTCCCGGAGGCGAGCTCGCTGCAGGAAGGAAGCAGCATCTTGGGAGAGGAAAGCACAACGGAGACGTCTTCGGGAAGCTGGAGGAAAGAAGGAGAGAGAGCGCACCGGGATTCAGATCGGACATCCGAGAAAGGGAAACGTAAACACAGCCATGAGAAGAAGCCACACATACGAACAACTGACTATTTATTAACTATTAATTTAAAAACTAGCTCCATTTTCAACTTTGACATATTTGTGCGTGGCCGTTTTAAAAATGAGGTTTAGGTATATTTTTGGCGTATGGCCAACTTGGCGACTGGAAAACACAGGTGGCGCTACTGACAAACGATACGATAGCACAGACATTCGTTAATTAGTTAATTAATTGGCAGTTTTTTAAAATTGATTAATGTGTTGGGGCTTGGTGGGGCATGTTCTCCACCCTCAGCACTTGGGATCCCTGGTTTGAATCCCAATCTGTGTGGAGTTTCCATGTTCTCCCCGTGTCCCCCCACAGTCCAAAAACATGGATCAAGGTCAATTGAATTCTCCAAATTGCCCCATATAGAGTGTGCTTCAGTGAGTGAGTGTGTGCCCAGCAATAGATTGGCACCCTGTCCTGGGTGTATCTGCCCCCCCACCTTTTTACTTTTTTATCAGACACACAGATAAATATAATACAGGGGTGGTTTAAAAAACAAAACAAAAAAAAAAACACTGGCTCTAATAGAGAGTCGTAGTTCTGATGCATTTGCGTCGAGTGAAACCGAATTAAAATGAAAATTGGGGGAAAACCTTTATTACATTTTTACATTAAATTAAAAACGTAATGAACCTCTGAGGCCGAAACGGCCGAGCCGGCGATGTGTGTTGGGGTTCGGGTTAAATAGATTAACGAGTGGTTTTCTAAAACACAGCGGAGCATCTTATTTATTCTTAATCTAGAACGTTCCATGGACTAAATGTTTACTGTCCCGGCACATCGGTGCTCCGCTGGGCTCCTTATGCACAGCATGCCTTTAGGAAAGTGTCTCATGCTTCTGCACCCATGATGAATGGCTCTTGGTTTCGGGGTGTGACGACTCCCTTTTTCAAACACTCTAATCGCCTCCTCCGGGCAAAACGGGCCGCTGAAGGCTGTGATTCTGCCGACGTCATCCCCCACACGGGAGGAACGCAGGTGAATTCGAACGGCCACCGCGAGCTCTGGACCGGCTTTCGGATGAGGTCGGCTCGGCGCACACAACAGCTGTTTGTTCGGGCGGCTCGCCGTTGTAAACAGCACCTGCTCCCACCGGCGACTGACCGACTCCCTGTCCGCGGTTCTGTTCGTCAGTCCAGGAGAACGTGGCCAAAGCCGACGGTGAGAAAATCTCCGATTAACGGACGTGCCGAAGAAAAACTGCTGATTCAGGTTTATTACCCGCGGCGGCTCGCAGGTGCGGCTGATGGACAAAAAGGAGGTTCTGAAATCTCCAGAAAAATCCAGAACAGCTGGAATTTAAATGACAATAAGCACCAGAAGACACAGCATCAGAATAACGTGGCCCGTAGAACCACTTGTGGCGCCACCAAAGAATCAAAATCTCAAAACTCTGGCTGATTAAAACCCGGTCGAAGGTATTGACATGAAAGTAGAAGGTTCTTCTCATTAAGACACATGTCCTCAAAAAGAGCTGAGATGGAAACCACCCCTATATTTTGTTAAATGACTCCATCCTCAATTAATTCTGCTTGTGAAGTATAAAAATTAAGTAGAAATTGTGCAATTTATCCATCAGGACACACCAGGAGAATAACGTGGCGTGTAGAACCACTTGTGGAACCACCAAAGAATCAAAAACTTAAGACCCTGGCTGATTAAAACCCGGTCGAAGTTATTAACATGAAGGGAGAAGGTTCTTATTATTAAGACACGTGTTCTGCGATGATTCCCGGTTCGAATCCCAATCTGGGTGGAGTTTCCATGTTCTCCCCGTGTCCGCGTGGGTTTCCTCCGGGTTCTCCGGTTTCCTCCCACCGTCCAAAAACTTGGATCAAGTCAATTGAGTTCTCCAAATTGCCCCATATAGAGTGTGAGTGTGTGAGTGACTGTGTGCCCAGTGATAGATTGGTGTCCTGTCCTGGGTGTATCTGCCCAGCGCCCCGAGACGTTCTCCCTGGATGGGCATGGGGAACCCCACTGACCCCAATAGAGGATAAAGCAGAAGATAATGGATGGATGGATGTTCTGTGATGAAGGAAGGTGCTTTTGTTTCTTTACAAATCAGGCATAGTGGGTGGAACCTGAGAAAATCTCTCCGAGGACGCTGCTAAAAATCGCCTCGTCAACCACCGAGAACCAAACTGCATCGAAGTGGCATTGAAAATCACATGGGTGGAACTCCTCAGCTGCCTGATTAATGCTGGACACTGAGAGCAGATGACGCAGTGACTATTTCCAGCAAAAATAGAGAATTAAGAGATCAGCAGGACGCATTTATCCCTAAATAAAGAAGACGTGATAGTGGAAATTCTGCAGAGGTGTTTTTTTTTTTTTTGGGGTCTATTTTGATGAAGACGTGTAGCTCTGGGATCCGTCAGCTCAATAAAGCAGCCGTCTGTAGTCATGAAGTCGCACTAAAAAGAAGCTGGAGGCTCGGCTGACTAATGGCTCGTGTCATCGAGCGCCGGGTGAGATATCGGTTATCAGGTGGAGGTTCGATGTACGAGAATCCCACCTGCTTACTCACAGCGAGAAAGAGAGAGATGGGATAGGACGAGAAACAGTAAGAGGTAGAGAGAAAGAGAGAGAGAGAGAGAGACTATAACGAATGCTCTCTCTATATACAGAGTGTTTCAGACTCTATGTCTTATATAATGTCTATACAAAGCGAGGGGACATTAGGGAAACGGAGACAGATGGAATGGGCGAATGGGGGAGGCGTCTGAATGTCATTGCGCAGGCAGAGCGCCAGGCTGCCTGTCCGTGGTCCGTCCCGTCCTCCGTCATTCCGATGGTCTCGGGGGCGAGACGGAAACAAAGCGGAGGGACGGAAGATGGATGAGGGAGGGTGCGAGCCGAAGCGCTGATGGGGCAGAGGTCTCGAGACGCCGAGACGCACACCGGCAGCGATCCGCGGGAAACGAGATTAAACCGGCGGTCCTATTTTTCTCCCTCTTGTTACGCTGTTTTCAACCGTCATTTCCACTGGGGGTCCGACGGGAGAACACGCTGCCGGATTCCGATACAAGGTTTTGGCGGAATTCAGAACATCCATCCATCCATCCATCTATTATCTTCCACTTTATCCTCTATTAGGGTCGCCGGGGGGTTCCCCATACCCATCCAGGGGAGAATGTTTCGGGCGCTGGGCAGATACACCCAGAACAGGGGGGCACTATCACAGGGCACACACTCACTCACACACACACTATATGGGGCAATATGGAGAACTCAATTGACTTGATCCATGTTTTTAGATTGTGGGAGAAACCAGAGAACCCGGAGGAAACCCACGCAGACACGGGGAGAAGATGGAAAATCCACCCAGATGGGGATTCGTACTGGGAATCCCTAGCGCTGAGAGGAGAACATGCCAACCATTAAGCCACCGGAATTCAGAACATATTGTGGTCCTTTAGCAGAAGCTACTATTCAAAGTGAGCACCGGGTTGGTCCACAGCATCCCTGGAGCAATGAAGGATAAGGGTTCTGCTCAAGGACCCACATTGGTAACATCAGTGGACCTGGGATTTAAACCCACAACCTTCCGATTGGTGGCCCAACACTCTAAACACGGAGCTACTGCAACCCTGTGTTGTAATTATCTCGTCCTTCGTGTCTGATCAATAGCAGCCTGTCCCTCAGATCAGGACTCTGCATACAGCAGACTGAAGCCCAAGACGGAGAACATTCGAGAGCAGGAGGAACGTTCTCCTGGTTCCAAAGGAATGATCTTTTGCTTTCCACGGAAACCTTTTCACAAACAGGAGGTCACCACTCGGGACCTCAGGATGCTGTGAGCTCAGCTGAACAAGGAACGAGGGCAAACAGGCAGCGAGAAACACCACCCACGGAACCCGGTTCTCTTCATCCACTGTGTGGAGCTTTACAGCTTTATTTGCTTTATTATTTATTACATTGTTACGCGGTCGGCTTTCTTCAGGCCTCACGGTCCACATGCTCCCATCGATCGGTCACGGCATGAGGCCACAGCAGCACACCAGAACACACCATAGCTGATGTTTGCAACACAAACGAACCCAATGTATGTAAAGAACACAGAACAAGTAAAATAAAAATTAAAATAGGTGGTTTAAATTTTTTTTTTAAAAAAAGAAGAAGCAGGGGATTTAGATCTCAGAGTCCGTTACAAAGAATTAAAAGACTCGATAAAAAGGCAAAGGGCAGATTCTGAATTCCCATTAAAGTTAAATGTCACTTGGTTTTATTTGCATGAAGAGAGAACACCCCCCCCCCCCACAATCCCCATCAGGGTTCCATAATTCCTTTCATTTTCATTTTCTTTTGAAATCCAGTCTTCAGAAACTGTCCAGTGAAACCCTTAGAACATCGTTCAGCTTTTAAGGAGCGAAATGTCAGGTGTTTGATGATGATGATGATCAATGGCTTCAGGTCGGACTACTACAGATGCTTTACTACTAAATGGAATATTAAAACTGGGTTTTGAAGTAAGGGTTCATGGAATTACATGTTGATTAGGGTTAACATAATTATCAGGGAATTCTGCCAACAACCCATACAAGGTGCATTAGACGGACACACTGGGGCCCACAACAATCGGGCAATTTAGAGCAGACTCTTCACCTTAAAGTTTTTGGACTGTGGAAGGAAAGCAGAGAACCCGAAGACAACCCACGTGGACATAAGGGTTTGGAACATGGAAACTCCACCCAGATCGGGATTAGAACCTGGACACTGAGCACTGAGACTTGGACATGCTCAACCCCTAAGCCATCAATGGGATACCACAGAAAACAAATTCCTTGCTTTCTAATAACATCATAATGGGAAGAACACTGAATAATGAACACTGGCACCGCTGCCTAGAACAGCTTCACTAAAAGGAAAGAACCTGCAGAGTACTCAGTCCAGAGGGCGCTCTAAAACATAAGCAACAGTGAAATAAACCGGGAGAAACACTACATGGACACAGGGAGAACATGCAAACTCCACCCAGATCGGGATTCGAACCTGGATCCACCATCACCCTCCTCCATGTGGTACAGTTCATGTCACATACAAAGCGACCATCCTTTCCGTCACGTCGATATCAACTGATTTAAATTTTGATTGGTCAGCTCATGAGATCTCCGTTTCTGTTAATCTGTTGGCCGAACTGAACTGTGGAAATGTCAATAATAACCAGTTAATTAGTTACTGTTTGTCGGTGTGTTCTCTCCATGTATGCATGGGTTTCCTCCGGGTTCTCCGGTTTCCTCCCACAGTCCAAATAGATGGATCAAGGTCAATTGAATTCTCCAAATTGCCCCATATAGAGTGTGTCTGTGTGTGTGAGTGTGTGCCCAGCAATATATTGGCGTCCTGTCCTGGGTGAATCTGCCCAGCGACCAAAACGTTCTCCCCTGGATGGACATGGGGAACCCCCCCCCCGCGACCCTAATAGAGGATAAAAGCGGAAGATAATGGATGAATGAAAGAATGTTTGTTGGTGGTGCAGCGGCTCCACCTTGTTATCTTTGGTGACATCATCGCCTGTTTTCGCAGCATCCAGGTCCGTGACGCCTCGGTTGAATTCGTCCACGGTGCTGTCAGGCAGAGGAAGTTCTTCAGCGTCGATGTCTGTCTCTTCCGCCAGAGTCTTTTCGGCTCCCGTCAGCTCGCGATCTGCACCAGAAATATATATACACATTTATTTTATATATAAAAAAGGGCGGCACAGTGGCTTAGTGGTTTGGCATGTTCTCCTCTCAGCACCAGGGATTCCCGGTTCGAATCCCCATCTGGGTGGACTTCCATGTTCTCCCCGTGTCCGCATGGGTTTCCTCCGGGTTCTCCGGTTTTCTCCCACAGTCCAAAGACATGGATCAAGTCAATTGAGTTCTTCAAATTGCCCCAGATAGAGAGTGTGTATATGTGTGAGTGAGTGTGTGCCCAGCGACCTGTGTGCCCAGCGTCCTGCCTCGGTGTATCTGCCCAGCACCCAAAACGTCCCCCCCCCTCGCGACCCTAATATAGGATAAAGCGGAAGATAATGAATGAATAATTTTATTAAAAAGCCCTCAACCGAGGGTAACTGTGAAATGGTCCTCTGTGTGAGTCGCTTTACATTAAAATGCATGTGATGCTGAGCCCACCGTCCCCAACACCCTGGTCTGGTGGTAAACCAATGCTATGAAGCCCCCCGGTCGACGTTACGCAGGATCCTGTATGCATCAGAACCCCCCGTTCAAGGGAAGTGATCGAGGACCTGAGGTCAAATCCACATGGAGCCCTCAAACCCGAGCGGAAGCTGGAGGCGCGCTCGGTGAAGTTCTCTGACAGACCCTGAAGTGACGAGTTTGCGGCGGTGCCAGAGTGGACGCTAACAGCACAGTGTTAGATCTTTGTGACAGTGATTGGTACATGGAAAACGGCGCCGGGTGACCCCTGTGCGGGCGCGCAGTGGTGCGTAGCGGAGGTGGAGGGAACCGATCTGCATTTCAATAGAAAGGAGCTCCAGAGGCAGCGAACAACGGGCCGGATAACAAGCCTTAAATCCCAGAACAGGGAGCGAAGCCAGGATTCCTCATCATAATCATAAATAAATAATAAATTGGTGATTTAGCAGATAATTTTATCCAATGTGACTTATAAATAAGTAAACCCAAAGAGCACAGGGTTGGTATAGCGCCTCCTGGAGCAATGACGTTTAAGGGTCTTGCTCAAGGACCCATATTGGTAACTTCAGTGGACCTGGGATTGGAACCCACAACCTTCTGATTACAAGCCCAACACCCTAGCTACCACTGAGCTACAACACCTCAGGGAACGTCTACATTTATAATTGCACTGGTGTACGTTGAGGTATTAATCTGAATGATTATTAAATTATTAAAGAGCCATCAGATCGATGACCTTAAATTTCTGCTTTAATACACATCCAAACACAGACTGGCACGTCCTGAAGACTTCCTCAGCCGGATTTGCTCATCATCCATAAATGGAGGATGTGTTTCTTCACCTATTATAAGACTTGGCTGCCCTGAAGTCGGTTATATCCCCCGTGCTGAGTGTATATAAGTTGAGTGAACCTGAGCTTCAGCGCTGGGACATTGACGCTCGTTGAGCTTCATCTGAGACTCGGCCACCTCTCATAAACGCTCAGGGCGTGGCATCAACATCTGTATTTCCTTTCAGCCATGCTCGCAGTCCAGCTGAAATGGCTGGCTGGGCGCCCTCAGACACTCCGCCCTCCCCGCTGAAGGTAGATACCAGCAGGGTTATGCCCTAAGTCGCCCATGTCTCCTAGAGGTCCGGAGCCTCCCCTGCTTTCTGCTTTCAGCTGTCCCCACAGGGGGCGCTCACTGTGAGCAGCCCGGGTAGACTTGTGCTTCCCCCTAGTGTCTCAGCAGGGTCACAGCAGCTGTTTGATAACCCAGTTGGGTTGGCATGCATTTTTTTTTTTTTAGCGCCACATGAGGTATGGTTTTGGGGTCACATGCTCCTGGGGTATCGTTTAACGCTATACATTGCATGTAGGAAGGGCACGATTTGCTTTAATAAACTTTTTAAATAATTATTTGTCTCGTGACGGTTCCCAACATTCACCAGCAGGGGCGCCCAAACCTCAGGCCAAATTATTAAGAGTAAACACAAAATAAGGGTCAAAAAGGTTCATCACTGTGTTCCCAGTTGTGCAGAACCCGTGTGTGTGATGTCACTGTGTTGTTTTTAGTACACCTTTCCGCAGGTCTTGAACAGGTGGACGGCGCAGTGTGCATTAATCTACCTTGCAGGCTGTCTGCGCAGGTCTTGGGGCTGTCCGCATCCTCCTGGCCGTCTGCGTTCTGCTGGGTGTGTTGCAGGCTGAGCTTGTGACACACCTCGAAGGCCTGACCCACCGTCCGGACAATCCGCATGGCTTGACTCTACAGAGAAAACAGCTGGACTCAGCATCCGCATTCACAGAGGTGTAACAGACGGGGCGGCGGGGCGTCTTTTTAGTCCGGGAGCTGGGTAAGCAAAGTCTGCGAGAGACGGATTGGCCTACAAAGCGATGCTGGCCATGAAAGAGCGGGAAAACGCTGACACACAAACCGCCGGCCTGACGGATAAGCTTCGGACAGCAGATAGTCGCATGCAATATTTGGGACTATAAGTAATATGTAGTATAGGAAGACACACACACACACACACCATTAATTACACTGCCTTGTTTCTAGCCTTTAATCAATAGCTGCATTTTGTAGTTCTATAATTACAAACTGTAGTCCATCCGTTTCCATGGATACTCTGTCCTGCAAGCAAGGACCTCCACAGGGTACTTATTATTTGGGAGGTGGACGGTTCTCTGTATCCACTGTGTACACTCCATCACACACACACCCACCCTTTTTGCTGCACATCCAAAAAAAGATGTTTGGAACATTACAAAACGTTTGAATTCAGTGAAGTTATTAATTATTATAGAATTATTTTTTTTATTAACACATTTCAGAGGGGCACGGTGGCTTTAGTTCCGGATTCCCGGTTGGAATCCCAATCTGGGTGGAGTGTCCATGTCCTCCCCGTGTCCGCGTGGGTTTCCTCCGGGTACTCCGGTTTCCGCCCACAGTCCAAAAACATGGATCAAGGTCTATTGAATTCTTCAAATTGCCCCATATATAGTGTCTGTGTGAGTGAGTGTGTGTTCAGTGATATATTGGCGTCCCAACCTGGGTGTATCTGCCCAGCACCCGAAATATTCTCCCCTTGGATGGGCATGGGGAAACCCCCCCCCCTGCAACCCTAATATAGGATAAAGTGGAAGATGATGAATGAATGAATTAACACATTTCAGTGGGGTGGCTTAGGTGGCTTAGTGGTTGGCATGTTCTCCTCTCAGCACTAGGGATTCCCGGTTCGAATCCCAATCTGGGTGGAGTTTCCATGTTCTCCCCGTGACTACGTGGGTTTCCTCCGGGTTCTCCGGTTTCCTCCCACAGTCCAAAAACATGGATCAAGGTCAAGGGAATTCTCCAAATTGCCCCATATAGAATGCGTCTGTGTGAGCGAGTGTCCAGCGATAGATTGGCGTCCTGTCCTGGGTGTATCTGCCCAGCAGCCGAAATATTCTCCCTTTGGATAGGCATGCAGAACCCCCCCCCCCAGGACCTTAATATAGGATAAAGCTGAAGATAATGAATGAATGGACTAAAACGTCTGCAGCTCTCGTGTTCCCTCATCGTATCCATGACGTCTTTACGAGGAGCAGCGCGGCGTAAACTTGTGTTCGCCGGAACGTTTCAGGAGCAAAGACATTAATTATCACCCCCGATAGATGCTTAATGAAAACACGGAAGGAGAACCAAGTCACGCTTTGATACCCCGAATGGAAACATTAAAAAAAAAAAAAAAAAAAACAGGCTGATTAATATTCAGGGGCCGATGATGAGCGAGCGCAAAGATCAATATACACTCGGTGGCATTTTCTCCTCCTATCAGATTTCAGGCCTTTAGATCTGCACTCAGCTGCATTCCTGCAGAGCTCTGATAATATTCATGCCATCACTATTCAGCTGGAGAGGTCAGGTGTGTGTGTGTGTGTGTGTGTGTGTGTGTGTGTGTGTGTGTGTGTGTGTGTGAGAGACCGAGAGAGAGAGAGGCAGCAGGCTCTCCGGGAACAATGGAGGTGTTGTGAGCCTGAGATCCTGCACTATTGAGCATGCGGCTCATATCCCAGCATTCCACCCGTTTATAACGGAGACCCGACGCGGAGCTTGTATTCGTTTGTTTTCTGAAATCTCTTTGATGTATCGGACATGTTCATTAAACGGACAGATGAAGCCACAGAGAGGCTGTTTATCCGTAAAGGGTGGGAAGACGGTTTAACATGTAAGGGGCACCAAAATAAAATAAAAAAAAAAAAAAAGGAAAATCAGAAATAAAAAACGGAATTTCAATCAAAGATGCCGGAGTGGACCCTTGAGCACGGCCCCCTCATCTCAGCAGCCCCCTAACTCGGTTCTGACGTGGTCAGGATCCCCATAGGGCAATGTCATTTGGGTGGGGGATAACACCGATGTGGTGGTGCAGCAGTACTGTGAGATAAAATCATTAGAAAATCATTAGAAATAAATTAATGAATTATAATGAATAATAAATCGGTGGCTTAGTGGTTTAGCACATTCGCCTCTCAGCACTAGGGATTCCCGGTTCGAATCCCCATCTGGGTGGAGTTTCCATGTTCTCCCCGTGTCTGCGTGGGTTTCCTCCGGGTTCTCCGGTTTCCTCCCACAGTCCAAAACCATGGATCAAGTTAATTGAATTCTCAAAATTGCCCCCTATAGAGTGTGTGTGTGTGTGTGAGTGAGTGTGTGCCCAGCGATGGATTGGCGCCCTGTCCTGGGTCTATCTGCCCAGCGCCTGAGACGTTCTCCCCTGGATGGGCATGGGGAACCCCACCGCGACCCTAATAGAGGATAAGCGGAAGAGAATGAATGAATGAATGAATAAATCCATCCATTCATATTCCACATTATCCTCTACTAGGGTCACGCAGGGGGACGTTTCGGGCGCTGGGCAGATACACCCAGGCCAGTACGCCAATCTATCTCTGGGTACACACTCACTCACTCACACAAACATACTCTATATGGGGCAATTTGGAGTTGACCTTGATCCATGTCTTTGGACTGTGGGAGGAAACCGGAGAACCCGGAGGAAACCCACGAGGACACAGGGAGGACATGGGGACTCCACCCAGATTGGGATTCAAACTAGGAATCCCCAGCGCTGTGCCATTAAGCCACTGTGCAGCTCGTAATAAATACATAAATAAATTTGATGTATTTGGTGGTTTTGGATTTGGCCATAGAGGACACCTGGATACGGCGTCAGTGGTACTAGCCGGACGACAGGAGCCTGAAGCTTCTTTTTAAGTTTACTTGGGTTTTTTTTATTAGTTGTGACACAAAATGTCTCCACGTTTAAAGAGTGGTGGTGATTACTGCAAGTGAACTCAGCAAACAATCCACATCCGCCCCGTGAAGCGAGGTAATTACAGGTTATTTCCTAAAGAGGGAACTAAAAGCGACGCAGCGGCCGATGGAGCCGTCGATGTTTTCGAGCAACACAAACGTTCCTCTGGTAATCGATGCGGCGCTGAGGGCAGTGTATCGGAGGCCTTTCAGCTGGGGATATGCAATTACTCTGAATGACACCCCAAGTGCACTTCATCGTGATGAACACCGGGGCTGAAGAAAGCAATGAGACGGGAAGTCAAGCTCCGACGCCGACGACAACCGGGGTGGACACTGCTCGGAATAATCCATCCCCCCGTTATCTTCAGCTTTGTCCTCTACTAGGGTCGCGGGGGGGGGGTTCCCATGCCCATCCAGGGGAGAACGTTTCGGGCACTGGGCAGATACACCCAGGACAGGGGGGCAATCTATCGCTGGGCACACACTCACACACAGACACACTCTATATGGGGCAATTTGGAGAATTCAACTGACCTTGATTCATGTTTTTGGACTGTGGGAGGAAACTGGAGAACCCGGAGGAAACCCACACAGAGAGAACATGGAAACTCCACCCAGATTGTGATTCGAAGAGGGAATCCCCAGCGCTGAGAGGAGAACATGCTAAACCACTAAGCCACCGTGCTGCCCTGTTAAATTAATAATAGTTTTAATTTAAATAAGTTAGCTGTTTGAACTTGACAAACTGACACCTAGCTGCATTATTGATTATGCAACACACACACACACACACACACACACACATTTATAGCCATACAATACTTTTTTCCTGCTGTTTCCATTAGGGGGCGCCTCCTCCATCAGGGCCGATACTACAGAGTAATGGCTTCAACAACAAAAAAAAAAAAAACTTTTGAAGAAACAGTTTAGGGAATGGTCATTTTTTTTTGGTTTAACCCAATTAAACACCTTTGGGATGAATTAGAACCCCGATGTTGGATGAAGATTCCCACATCCAACGCTCCGAAATCTGGTAAAAAGGAAGTGGTTGGAAGCTGTTGTAGCTGCAGGGAGGAGGACGTGTCGCGTGTGGATTAGTGACTTTTAGTCTGTATCTGTAATCTAAGTTTAAGATAAACCCCAGATCTTAATGTAGATCAGATTAACCTCAGTGTATCTCATCAGACCAGGAGCTGCCGAGCGTCCCGGAGGCAGACAACAACAACTCCCCACCCCACCGCCCCCCACCCGCCTCCATCAAAGCGGAACGTTATCCTGAAGGTGAAATAATTTTAGCAACTACATCACCCCCCCCCCCCGCACACACACTCCCGTTTCCCCGTATTCATGGCGTTATTAAAATTCAGTGCCCTGATTCCGGCTGAGTCGATCCTCCCTTTAATTTATACCCCGGGGTCGCACCTGCTGTAACAGCCCCTCATAATGAAGGGCCAATTAATGGCGTCTAATGAACCAGTCGGCTCCCGGGGCTCAGCCCTCGGGAGAGAAGGAGGATGGAGGTGTAGCAACCGCCTGAACGCGCAGAGAGCGGTGCTCTTAGAAACGAGGTCAGTGATGTCACACGTCTTCATAACGGAGGACGGACGTTCAGGACGTCCCTCAGCCGAGTGGAGTCCATTATTACGATTGTTTTGTTGTTTTAATGAATGACATCACAGCGCACAGGGTTATTATGGGTAATTTCCACTGTGTTGGCTTGGGATCTACAAACAAACTGAGGGATCACTAATGATCACAAGGGGGCGGAGCCAAGAGGGCAAGCGCGTGACAATCATCTACCACACGTTCCAGTAATGATCTGTGTGAAGGTTTTTAAAGAGGGGCGAGAGAGAGAGAGAAGAGAGAGAGAGAAGGGAAAGTAAAGAGAGAATGAGAGACGAGGAGAGAGAGAGAGAGAGCGAAGTGAGGAGAAATAGAGAGAGAAGAGAGAGAGCGAGAGGGATGAGGAGAAAGAAAGAGAGAGAGAGCGAAGTGAGGAGAAATAGAGAGAGAAGAGAGAGAGCGAGAGGGATGAGGAGAAAGAAAGAGAGAGAGAGCGAAGTGAGGAGAAATAGAGAGAGCGAGAGGGATGAGGAGAAAGAGAGAGAAAGGCGAGGAGAGAGAGAGAGAGAGAGAGAAAGAAAGAGAGAGAGCGGGAGAGAGAGAGAGAGAGAAAGAAAGAGAGAGAGAGCAGGAGAAAGAGAGAGAGAGGAATGGGGAGAGAGAGAGAAAGAAAGAGAGAGGAATTAGGAGAAAGAGAGATATGAAGACAGCAAGAGGTACAAAAAGAGAGAGAGGGGTGAGGAGAGAGCATGAGTAAATTAATAAGTGTAGAAGTGAGAAAGGTTTGAGAGAAAGTGTTTAAAAAAGTGAGAGAAAATAGAGAGCAAGAGAAGGAGTCGTTAGTGAATGGAGAATTGTGTGAGAGAGAGAGAGAGAGAGAGAGCGAGCGCACGAGAGAGGGAGAGGTGTTAGAAGGGAGAAAGAATAAGACAGAGCAGGAGATTGTGAGAGAGGAAAAAATGTTTAAAGAGAAGAGAGAGAAAGTGAGTGAGTGAGAAAGAGAGAGAACAAGAGAGAGATGTGAGGAGAGAGAATAAAAGAAAGAGAACAAGAGAGAGAGAGAGAGAGAGAGAGACAGAGAACTGAGAGGGCGCCGTCCAGACGCCGTATGAAGTTTGTTGTTAAAATGCAGTCTGCGGTTCTAAAGGCGCCGCTGGAGATCCAGGTACCTTCTTCTTGGATTTAAAGACGTTGCACCTGAAGACGTTGCTCTGGCCGTCTCGGGCGATGTAGCTGAAGATTTTCAGATCTTGAGAATCATGTGAAACGTAAAATATCCTGCGAAAAAAAAGAGAAAACGCAGACTCAGCATTCGCTCTGAGAGCAACGAGGAACCGAAGAACCGAAGAACAGAGGAACTGAGGAACGGCACACGAGAACCTTAACGTCAGAGCGCCCACCTAAAACTCACAACCCTGGATGAGTTCCCCAGTCCCACAATGAGCGCACACACACACACACACACACACACACACACACACCGACACCCACACCCACACCCACACACACACACTAAGCACACACACTAAGCACACACCGACACCCCCCCCACACACACACACACCTGATATCACGATAACCAACGAAACCCCCCCCACCCCCCCATCAGCAAGGTTCTCTCTCCGGTTCCTGCTTCTCGTCCCCACAGAACCAGAACAACCCCAGAGCTCCACATCAGGTCCTGAAGCTACGACGGGTTCCTACGTCCAGATTAGAGAAGCAGACTGTGTGATGTTTGCTGGCGTGTTCTTCTGTATTTTAATGAAGCCTAAAGCACCGGACGCGGCGTCAGACGGAACCGGCTCGGTTAACCCCGTGTCAGCGGATGAGGAACGCCGCCGGCGTCCGGCAGAAGATACGAGACGGGACGGAGTGGAAGCGAATCTGCGATGCCGATATTTCAGAACGTCGTCTGCATTTTAGACCGTTATACGCGCAGACGTACGGCTCCGGGGTTCTCGACTGAACGGACTCCGGCGAGTCACGACTGATTATTCACAGCACGCTGATCTGAAACGGATCCCACAGCCGCGAGGTTCAACTTCACGAGGAGGACGAGAGTACGGAACCTTCTACTTTATTTCATCCCAATCGTCTGCTTTAGGCTATAGAAGGGACCAAGGTTGTGGGGGGGAGGGGGGGGTGGTTCGGCGGACACTCCCAGGACAGGACGCCAATCCATCACTAGGCACACACACTTGGAGAACAGGTTAACTACACCCAGATCGGGATCCCCAGGACTGAGAGGTGGACGCTCCCTTTTATTCGTTCTACTTTATAAGAATAAACTTTTATGTAGAACCATTCCGCCGATCGTCCCCCTGTCCTGGGTGAATCCGCCCAGCGTCCGAAACGTGCTCCCCTGGGTGTGGATAGGCCCCCCGCGACCCTTTTAGAGGACAAAGCGGAAGATAATGGATGGATGGATGGACAGAACGGTTCCATCATGTCAGTGATCAGAGGAACGTTGGCATCGCATGAGGTTCTGGATCTTTGATCCAGGTTCCGGTGTTCCTGTAGACTCAGTGTAAGGTTCTGTGATTCCAACTCATAACTTCCCTTTAATTCTGGAGGCGAGACTCAAACTGACGGCTTCTCATTCATCATCCGGAGAACTCGTCTACGCGCCGTAAAACGGAACTTCCCCAACGATTCTCGTCCCGACGTTCCAGCCAAGAGATCGGCGACGAACCCGGATCTGAACGGCCAAACGCCGCCGTGCAGATTAAGTCGCGTCAAGAGGCGTGAAATGCCACCGGCGCCCTCATGGGACGGTTGTGACAGACGTCAGTGTCAGACGGAGACGGCGTAAATAGCAGGACGCTTTTAGAACCATTATACAAACCCGGCTCTGCGTGCATGATTTAAAGAACGTCCGATGAGCCGGAGCGGACTCGGACTCTAATGACTGATATTAGGACGGCAGATAATTATTCCGCACATTTACTGTAATTACGGGTTAAATTAATGTCAATTGCAAACGACCTGATAATCGAGACGTTCTCCGATGTGTGGATTTACTGCAGAGTTCACGTTCCTTTTGTCTGTGTGGATTTGGAGCCAGGGTTTGATTTGTACGGAATCAGCACACCAGACCAATAGAACCACCCTGTCTAGGTCCAGTACTCATACAGAACCAGCAAACCAGATCTGTGTCCAGAACCTGTATAGAATATACGGAACCAGCAAAACAGCCCAATAGAACCACCCTGTTTTGGTCCAGTACTCATACAAAACAAGTACACGAGTACATCAGACCAATCAAACCACCATATCTGGGTCCAGTACTCATATAGAACCAGCACACCAGACCAATAGAACCACCCCATCTGTGTCCAGTACTCATACAGAACCAGCAAACCAGATCTGTGTCAAGAACTCCTAGAGAACCAGCCCACCAGACCAATAGAACCACCCTGTTTGGGTCCAGAACTCATACAAAACAAGTACACCAGACCAATTGAACCACCCTATCTGGTCCAGTACTCATAGAGAACCAGCACACCAGACCAATAGAACCACCCTATCTGGGTCCAGTACTCATAGAGAACCAGCACACCAGACCAATAGAACCACCCTGTTTGGGTCCAGTACTTATACAGAACCAGCACATCAGATCTGTGTCCAGAACTCCTAGAGAACCAGCACACCAGACCAATCGAACCACCCTATCTGGGTCCAGTACTCATACAGAACCAGCACACCAGAAATGTGTCCAGAACTCCTAGAGAACCAGCACACCAGACCAATCGAACCACCCTATCTGGGTCCAGTACTTATACAGAACCAGCACACCAGACCAATAGAACCACCCTGTTTGGGTCCAGTACTCATACAGAACCAGCACACCAGACCAATAGAACCACCCTGTTTGGGTCCAGTACTCATACAGAACCAGCACACCAGATATGTGTCCAGAACTCCTAGAGAACCAGCACACCAGGCCAATAGAACCACCCTATCTGGGTCCAGTACTCATAGCGAACCAGCACACCAGACCAATAGAACCACCCTGTTTGGGTCCAGTACTTATACAGAACCAGCACACCAGACCAATAGAACCACCCTGTTTGGGTCCAGTACTTATACAGAACCAGCACACCAGACCGATAGAACCACCCTATCTGGGTCCAGTACTCATACAGAACCAGCACACCAGATCACGCACACAAACACACAATGACCCCCCCCCCCACACACACACACAATGAAACAAACATGTGAACTGGGCAGCAGCTCATCAGTTGTATTTGTGAGGAGCATCTTGATTAGTAATCACTGCGTCCGTCTCTCACTTGATTATCAGTAATCATTCACGGGGCTGGGGTGAATGGGGTGGAGGGGGGTGACTTGCTGAGGGAGGGGGGTGACATCTCGTTGGCTCTCTGTTGCCAGCTGTCCTGCAGTCCTGTAATTAAGATCCTCAGCGTCACTCCTCTGAACTCCCACTGTCACCGGTAATA
>JAFMOD010000413.1:176238-191280 GCA_019802435.1 Corydoras maculifer | reverse complement strand
GTTGTATTTGTGAGGAGCATCTTGATTAGTAATCACTGCGTCCGTCTCTCACTTGATTATCAGTAATCATTCACGGGGCTGGGGTGAATGGGGTGGAGGGGGGTGACTTGCTGAGGGAGGGGGGTGACATCTCGTTGGCTCTCTGTTGCCAGCTGTCCTGCAGTCCTGTAATTAAGATCCTCAGCGTCACTCCTCTGAACTCCCACTGTCACCGGTAATAAGACCTCCTTCTGCATTTTTGTTTGCCAAGGCGGAATGAGACACCACCGAGCTGACGTCAACGTCTGTTCCTCTGGTACGAGATCCTCCATCACTGAAGAACTGTACACACACACCGTCATAATAATAATAATAATAATAATAGGCGGCACGGTGGCTTAGTGGTTAGCACGTTCGCCTCTCAGCACTAGGGATTCCCGGTTCGAATCCCCATCTGGGTGGAGTTTTCATGTTCTCCCCGTGTCTGCGTGGGTTTCCTCCGGGTTCTCCGGTTTCCTCCCACAGTCCAAAAACATGGATCAAGTTAATTGAATTCTCAAAATTGCCCCGTTTAGAGTGTGTCTGTGTGAGTGAGTGTGTGCCCAGCGATGGATTGGCGCCCTGTCCTGGGTCTATCTGCCCAGCGCCCGAGACGTTCTCCCCTGGATAGGCATGGGGAACCCCACCACGACCCTAATAGAGGATAAAACAGGAGATAATGAATAAATGAATGAATAATAATAATAATAATAATAATTATTATTATTATTATTATTATTATTAATAATATTATTATCTTTCACTTAAATCCATACTGGGGTCGTGGGGGTTCCGTATGCCCATCCAGGGGAGAACGTTTCAGGTGCTGGGCAGATGCGTGCAGAACTGGACTATATGTAAAAGAAAAAAAAATAAATAAATAAAAAAAAAAACAGCCAATTCACCTTAAATCTATGTTTTTGGACTGTGGGAGGAAACCCGGAGCTCAGATGCAGAATTGCTGCACGATACCCGACCCTGTATATTAAAACCAAGCGACCCTGTTAGCATCATGGTGACGTGATGTCACGTATAACACGCTGGTTGTTGCCGTGTCGTTGATCCTCTTATCTGTAAATCCATTGGGATTATATTAATAATAAAATGTTTGAAGATAAGCCGGATTAGGTTTCCTTTGACTGCTGTGAACCCCTCAGTGCTGCACGTGCTGAGGTATGCGGGGGGGGGGGGGGGGGGTTATTATCAGCGTTATTACCCTAGTGGGGTTTTAAATGCAAGAGTGCGACAGAAAAAGCAAATTCTTCTGAATGAGCCGTTAAAATGTTCCTCAATAAATCTGTTCGGGAGGATAATCAGCTCCGTGGCGTTACTTTAATTAATAGAAAATCTATTACGTGCCGTTGAAAGAAGCGACAACGCTCAATTATTCAAGTCATACCTTCTTAAGACGGAATCTAATTGTAACCGAAGGGGGCGGAGCTTCATTAATTAACATGAAAAGAAACCTGGCTGTGCTTTAAGTCGCTTCATCGGGCCGTCCAACTTCAGTCGTCTATTCAAATCCTAAAAAACTTAAGGTGGCGGCACGGTGGCTTAGTGGTTTGGCATGTTCTCCTTTCAGCGCTAGGGATTCCTGGTTCAAATCCCCATCTGGGAGGAGTTTGCATGTCCTCCCCGTGTCCGCGTGGGTTTCCTCCGGGTTCTCCGGTTTCCTCCCACAGTCCAAAAACATGGATCAAGTCAATTGAGTTCTCCAAATTGCCCCATATAGAGTGTGTCTGTGTGAGTGAGTGTGTGCCCAGGGATAGATTGGCGCCCTGTCCTGGGTGTACCTGCCCAGCGCCCGAAACGTTCTCCCCTGGATGGGCATGGGGAACCCCCCCCCCAATATAAGATAAAGCAGAAGATAATGAATGAATGAATGAAAAAACTTAAGGCTCGAATAGAGAGGATCTGAGCCTGAATGGAGCAAGTTACGATGGTTCTCTTTTAATAAAACATGGAGAAATTACTCAAGAACATCACCATGCCACGGTCACATGAGATCAGGGTTCTTCCGGCGTGAATACTAATTCAACTTTCGCATCGTAACATTCCGTTTGTGGGAAGAAAAGACGCCTATCCCGAAGGAATCCGTCTCCTTCATGGCTGCCTTTTATCAGGAGCCATTCAGCGTACTCCATTCATTACGGCGTACAGCCTCGCTACCTGCTCGGCGTGTTCATTAGACATGCCCCATCACACGCTCTCGTGTGGTTAATTTGCGCGTCCGGTGTAAAAGCTATACACGCTTTTATTAATTTCAATAGCAGATGCGCCGCTGCACGGTAAATGTGCTTGGCGAGCAATTCGGAATGATTCATAACAAAGCAACGTTCAGGCCGGGGGAACGTGGAGGGCCATTCAGAAAGCTTCAACCTGCGCTTTTCAAAGGCTTCAAGGAATTCAGGGCGTGGATTCTTGTGAGAGAAAAAAAGTCATCACAGTCAGCAAAACTTCCACAAACGCAAAGTCGTGATGCATCCAAAACGAAACACACACGAACGCCACATCCACCACCTGAACGCTACCGGACCACCTGACGGGTGGCGGTCCTGACCATCAGAGAACAGATTAACAGACAAACTCAACACATGAGGACAATCCGTGTAGGGATGAGGGGAACATCCAGTTTCACTAAGAAATAATCACGATTATACAATTATTATGCAATAATTTAGATAACCGTGGTTTATAATGTTTGTTATTATTTAATGTAAACTCCAGATCACATTCTGTTATAAATAAAACACAACGAAGGGCAACAAGGAAAATTAACGCAAAATAGAATGTAATTATTTTATTTTACCTTAATTTTATATTAATGAATTTATTAATTATTTTTAAAATAAAATGTAAAAATTTTGTAAAATAAAAAAATATATACACACATTTTATATATATATATATATATATATATATATATATATATATATATATATATATATATATATATATATATATACACACACACACACACATATCTCCACCCATTATCTTCCACTTTATCCTGTACTTGGGTCGTGAGGGTGTTCCCTATGCCCATCCAGGGGAGAATGTTTTGGGCGCTGGGCAGATACACCCAGGACAGGATTTTTTATATATATATAAAAAAAAAAATATATATATATATATATATATATATATATATATATATATATATATATACACACACATATACATATATACATATATATACATATATACATATATATATATATATATATATATATATATATATATATATATATATATACATACATATATATATATGCATAACGGTTTACGCATTTGTAAGAAATCTGGGTTTAATTGCAATGATTCGTCCCTGGTCTCATGTGATACCCATAGAAGATTCTGAAATACGCTCGCCAGCCGCTTTATCAGATGCACCGCCTCTGCTCTCACTCACTATACAGAGTACCAAAGTGCTTCCATATGAACCCGGGTGTTCGCTCTGACTTCTGACTGAGAATCAGACTAAAAGGTTTAATAAGAAGAGACCGCCGTGGACATTTTACGCCACTGGACTGTAAAAGATTTCCCAGGAGGCCGTGCAATCTTTTCTGCCCTCACCCGAGGGACAGGATTCAAAGAGAAAGAGTGAAAGCAACGGAATGTTCATTTGTGTCAGTCAGCGCGAGTGCACACGGGACGAAGCCGAGTCCAATCGCTGCGGCGCATCTGCTGCGAACGCTACTGATGAAATGACAGCGAATGAAAAAATATACCGTGTGTGTGTGTGTGTGTTAAAACACTGACAATGTGGGGACCCCATGTTATGCTCGGAACTGCAAGCTGGTAACATTGTTGCTATGACAACAAATGCAATTTGGCAGATGATTTTATAGAAAATGATTTACAGGTATCCCAAATTGGTGAGGGGCCGTTTAGAGGGTCATACATTAAGCAATGAGAGTTAAGGGCCTTGCTTAAGGGCCCATATTGGTAACTTCAGAGAATTTGGGTTTTAAAACCCGGACCTGCCCAACAACTTAACCAGCAAGCTACCACACCCCTAATATTAGGGTGCGGATGAGACCAATAATCGTTTTTGCAATTAATCATGATTAAAAACGTTAAAAAATATATTTTTTAGAATCATCATGACGACATTCATAAGAAAAGGACGCATCCTTTTTATTAATATAAAAAAAAAAAAATATATATATATATATATATATATATATATATGTGTGTGTGTGTGTGTGTGTGTGTGTGTGTAAATTTGTACAATATTAACTTTTTAATATAATTTTTTTTATTAATATTTTAAATTTTATAATTTGTTTTAATATTTAGCAAAAGACCTACATTATTATAATTTTTTTCAATAATAAAGATGTCGCCTAATAAACGTATAATCGCAATATTTGTTTAAATAATCATCATACTGTTAAAATCAGCTCATCCCTGCATGTGCTGGTGTGTACACTTGCTATTTATAAAAGGAGTTGCCACGACGACATTATTACAAAGTACACACATAGCACGTGTGATCTGATCAATGCCGTGCAGCAGTAATACTACTGTCAAAATCAATAATCAATACTTTCCCACACAGGGTAATAAACACCCGGCTGCTGCCATCAGGGTCAGAAAAACCCTCCTGAGATATGAGGACTGACCTGGATGGACATTTAAAAATCCAAACACCACCCCGAGATCAGACGGAGGAATCCTTCAGATCTGCACGCGGCTCTATTTCAGACCATTTCACTCCACGACAAGAGCAGAGAGGAAACGCCAGTGACCCGTCATAATTACACTGCACTCAACTACCAACATAATCCCCCCACAATTCCACATTGATGCAGAAGATCAAAGCAGCCGACGCCCACTTTCTGACCCTGGCTCTACGCCCCGTCCCAAGTGAGCACCGAAAACACAAGGATGAAAGGCTAAAAGGATGACGCTGCAAACTAAAGGACCGGCACGCAGGGTCTGATTATTAATATTTGAACAAAGACATACGTCTGATGTACGACACGCCACCGGAGAATTTTTTTTATAAGTGTTTTTATAAGTAACAGAGTAGATACAATTTATAAAACTCTGCAGATGAAGGTAAACCTGATTTATTAATGACTGATGTGCGTTGAACTAGCTAATTAAATGTAAATAGGCGGCACCGGAACTGTGTTTGGGAGATAAGGGGGTGGGGGGTTGCAACACTGGGTTAAACTATTGTCAATGCATTTGGGAATCCCACTCTATTTGCATAGCTAAGAATCATGGGAAACCTGCTCTGTGGTCGAAGAGTTTTAAATAATAAAGAACATCCAGACTATTATCAAAGAAAAGCGAAAAAAGCAGCATCTGTAAGGGAATGAGAGTACAGCACGCCATTCCAATCTATTAACACCAAGGCCAGCCCATGGGATTAGGTCTCCTGTGGGATCCCAATATGATCCAATCCACACAAGAATACTACATTATAGCAGACGCAGCGTAGACGGACACCCCACACACTGCATTTGATTTACTTATACGCGGCTGCCGTGTATCTAAAAAATAACAAACTACAGAGGATTTCACGTCCAGCGATAACCAGCGAGCGTTACGCTGTGTAACCGGAGGCATTCGCAGACGCCGTCGCCTGCTGAACAAGCGGGGAAAATTGCTGCAAGGTCAGACTGCAGAGATACAGCACATGGTAATGGGTCCCGCACGCAGCATGTTTCTGCAGACGAACTGCGTCCTTCAGCCTCAGGGCCCAGAGGACGTGTTGCGTGATAAGCGAAGAGGCCGAGAGACTGGGGACGACCACGCTGTGCAGGAATATATCACAAAAGTCCCGCTGCTAATTATACAGCAACAACTAACTCAATACAAAGTGGATCTGTTTTGAACACTGCATGTTTAAGGAGACTATAGGGCTGACACTGTGGACTAGAGATGGGACGATTAATCGTTTCGCAATAATCATGATTAAAAACCCATCCATCCATTACCTTCTGTTTTATCCTCTACTAGGGTCGCGGGGGGGGGCTCCCATCCAGGGGAGAACATTTTGGGCGCTGGGTAGATACACCCAGGACAGGGCGCCACTCTCACTAGCACAAACACACTCTATATGGGGCAATTTGGAGACTTCAATTGACCTTGATTCATGTTTTTTGAACTGTGGGAGGAAACCGGAGAACCCGAAGGAAACCCACACGGAGAACATGGAAACTCCACCCAGGTTGGGATTCAAACCGGGAATCCCTAGCACTAAGAGAACATGCTAAACCACTAAGCCACCGAGCCGCCCACGTTCAAAAATTAATTAAATTAATTAATTAAAGGGAGGCACGGTGGCTTAGAGGTTGGCATGTTCGCCTCTCAGCGCTAGGGATTCCCGGTTCGAATCCCCATCTGGGTGGAGTTTCCATGTTCTCCCCGTGTCCGCGTGGGTTTCCTCCGGGTTCTCCGGTTTCCTCCCACAGTCCAAAAACATGGATTAAGTCAATTGAGTTCTCCAAATTGCCCCATATAGAGTGTGTCTGTGTGAGTGAGTGTTTGCCCAGCGATGGATTGGCGCCCTGTCCTGGGTCTATCTGCCCAGCGCCCGAAACGTTCTCCCCTGGATGGGCATGGGGAACCCCACCGCGACCCTAATAGAGGACAAGCAGGAGATTATGAATGAATGAATAATTAATTAAAATCACAGGAAGGTCGTTTTGAGGTCGTTATGAGACGGATGTGTATTTAATGGAGGATCACAGACTGACCTGTAAATCGGGTCCTGCATCACCATCATCCTGCTCTCGTCCCAGGTCCATTCTTTTTTCTACAGGAAACGAGTCAACGTCGTTAGAGACGAATTAATTTAACATTTCATTTGCACATCCAGCTAAAAGTCAGGGCTTCAAATCCCAAGTTCACCAGAGCTCATCATAAATGTCCCTGTGTTCTGAGACCAAGCCTCAGGTTGGGGTACTTCAGACGCTTTTGGATAAGAATTAAAACATCATGTCATGCACTGAATGCCTAGTGTTCCCAACATCTGTCCCCCCCCCCCCTCCCCATCTATGACAGTAGGAATATTCTCCAGATTAATTTCGTTCCCGGGGTAAAGTTGACTTCTGAGACCAAGACCAATAAACAATGACAGACTAATGAGATGATGTCACCATGGCAACCGCAGAACCACGACTGGTCGAACATCTCACCTTTTTCTTTTTCCGAAGCACAACTTTCACTCCGTCCACCGACACCATGACGTTGACTTTCTTCTTCTTGATGTTCTTCACTTTAAATTCATACTGAGGAGAAGAAGCAGAGACGGAACAGTGAGTGAGAGAGAACACTAACCAAACTCCACCCCCAAAAACTCCACCCCCAAAAACTCCACCCTCAAAAACTCCACCCCCGAAAACTCCACCCCTGAAAACTCCACCCCCGAAAGCTCCACCCTCGAAAGCTCCACCTCCAAACACTCCACCTCCAAAAACTACACCCCCAAACACTCCACCTCCAAACACTCCACCTCCAAACACTACACCCTCAAACACTCCACCTCCAAACTCCCCAAACACACCACCCCCAAACTCCATCTCAAACACTCCATCTCCAAGTCCTCCACCTCCAAACTCCACCCCAAACAATCCACCTGCAAACATTCCACCTCCAAACTCCACCCCAAACAAGTCACCTCCAGACCCTCCACTCTAAAAAAAACCCTCCAAACCCCACCTCCAGACACACCACCCCCAAACTCCACCCCAAACACTCCACCTCCAAACTCCCCAAACTCTGCCCCAAACACTCCACCTCCAAACTCCCCAAACTCCACCTCCAAACACTCCACCTGCAAACTCCCCAAACACACCACCCCCAAACTCCACCCCAAACACTCCACCTCCAAACTCCCCAAACATACCCCCTCCAAACCCCACCCCCAAACACGCCACCTCCAGACCCCATCCTAAAAATGTACCCCCCTATTTATTCAACCCTACAGGTTAAGGATGGGGTGTGAAGTAAATGAAGGTAGTGGATTCCAAACCGGATTCCAAAAAAACAAATTGTGAATAAAAACCAAATGCTGTGGATGTGGAGACGGCAAACATCAATATTTTATTCAGAATAGAACACAAATCACAGATCAAACGTTTAAACTGGGAGAACGTATCGCCGTACGGGAAAAATACGTTGTTTTTTAATTTTCAGTGCGGGTCAGAGTGAGCTTTAGAGGGCCGTCTACATTCTTTAGGTCACACAGAGAACGTTATGCAGTGTTTGGATTTAAACTCGTTGTATAATCCAGGAACACTTGTGAGGCTGCGGCTTAAGGCCCCCAGAGCGCGGCGGCGGCGTGTTTAACAGAGTCTCATATAAAAGGCATCAGCAGCGATGTGGAATTATTCACGGCGTGTTGAAAAGAGCCGAGAGTGAAGACGGGAAAGAGAAAACAAGTTTCCGCGCGAGCGTTCGTCTCGATTCGTGAGTGTGAGTTTAATCTAAAGAGGACGGGAACCGGTTTCACGTCCAACCAAACTTTTAATAACGGATAGAGCCGCCGAGCGTCTGAGAAAACCTTTTTAAATCGGGCCGCCGGCGCCGGGGGGCCACGAGGGCCACGCCGTCCAAGTTCAAGTTCAAGTTATTTATTTCTGTCGCGCTTTTCACAACAGTACATCGACACAAAGCAGCTTTACAGAATTAAACGCCTTTAAACCCCCAAAGAGCAAGCCGAAGCGACAGTGGCAAGAAAAAACTCCCTGTTATGTTGTTATTCAAGGAAGAAACCTTGGGAGGACCAGCATTTAATATGATTTATTATAAATGTCGTCATAACATCATACAAACATCCGATTCCGATTCATTCGTCCTCAGGGCCTCGTTTGATTGGTCCACCTGCTCCTGACTGGGTTTCCTGAAATATTTTGACAATCCAGAAGGGTGGGGCATCTTCAGCCAACCAATGCCCTTTGTCTGACCAGGTAATGTTCCTGTTTCTACAGAAAATCCCCGCGCTGTTCGCACCGCCTCCTGCTCCTCCTCCCGATGCAGTTCAGTGTTATTTAAAGGTCACGCTGGAGGGGAACCGTGTACACACCGAACATTTCATCCCGTTCTGGTTTGGGTCGCGTTGAATGATTCAGCAACTGGCATTACCTACGAAAATAAGACAGACGGGAGCTCCAGCTCCTTACAGCTTAACAATGAGGAGCATTGAACACGCCTCGTATTTTACCCTGAAGCTTAAGCCGCAAGGTCGCCGCGACCTTCCGAAGCCGCCCGCCGTACACGTACACATCCAGAACGCACCATTGACCGGGACACTCCATTTTCCAGCGGAACGTGACGAATGTCCAGAAGACCGGCAGCCCATGACCGCTCGCCTATCGACGCCGATCCATTCTTAAATCGATACGCGGGTTTAAATATGAACGACGCACACACAAATACTTAGAGGAGACATCCACAGAGTACACGTTCACAGAGCCATGATGATGTCACAAGTTACGTTGGGTCCTCCGACCATGGTAGTCCAATAGTTTACAATCACCTGGGAAAGATTCCAACTAGATCATGGATTCGGGGAAGTTTCATTCAGGAGACACTGGATGAGTAGAGCTGGTTTGCAATCTGCATTTTAATTCATCCCATTGATGTTCATTGATTCTGGGTGGGTCAAGTTCCTCCACATCAAACACATCCAAACATGCCGTCATAGAACTTGCGCAGTCATGCTGGATCACAAAGAGGCCTTCCCCAAACTGTTGTAGGGATACAATTGTATACAATGCAAGGCTCAAGTTCTTTTGTTACTGCATCATCATAGCACACAATACACTAACTGGTATGGTACAAAACAATATGCTTACAACTGGACCAAATCCAAAAGTCGGAGAACATACCAAACCACAGAACTGTTCAGTACCGACGCTACTTGTAAGATATGGTATATATAATATATTCTATATAATATAAGGGCGGCACTGTGGCTTAGTGGTTGGCACGTTCTCCTCTCAGCACTAGGGATTCCCGGTTCGAATCCCAATCTGGGTGGAGTTTCCATGTTCCCCCCCTGTCTGCGTGGGTTTCCTCCGGGTTCTCCGGTTTCCTTCCACAGTCCAAAAACATGGATCAAGTCAATTTAATTCTCCAAATTGCCCCATATAGAGTGTGTCTGTGTGAGTGAGTGTGTGCCCAGCAATGGATTGGCGCCCTGTCCTGGGTCTATCTGCCCAGCGCCCGAAACGTTCTCCCCTGCATGGGCATAAGGAACCCCCCCACGACCCTAATAGAGGATAAAACAGGAGATAATGAATGAATTAATAATATAAGGGCGGTACTGTGGCTTAGTGGTTGGCATGTTCTCCTCTCAGCGCTAGGGATTCCCGGTTCGAATCCCCATCTGGGTGGAGTTTACATGTCCTCCCCGTGTCTGTGTGGGTTTCCTCCGGGTTCTCCAGTTTCCTCCCACAGTCCAAAAACATGGATCAAGTTAATTGAATTCTCCAAATTGCTCCATATAGAGTGTGTCTGTGTGAGCTAGTGTGTGCCCAGCGATGGATTGGTGTGCTGTCCTGGGTGTATCTGCCCAGCGCCCGAAATGTTCTCCCCCGGATGCCCCCCCCCCCCCCCGAGCCTAAAATAGGATAAAGCGGAAGATGATGGATGGATGGATAATACAAGGTAAGACCCACCCAGAGTCTGTGGTTCTGTAGTTCTAATCGTCATGCCACCAGTGCCTCTAATTATATAACCATCCAATTACTACACTCGCAGAAAACCGGCCAACTTTGCTAATTAGTCCTGATTGACTGCGGCGTATCTAGGTTACCACCTGAAGCGTGCGCCGAAGGAGGTCGGCTAAATGTCAGTACCTTAACGGATCGTCTGGGAAATAAAGAACAACAACAACAGCGGCGGCGTTAAAGACACGGGCTGCTCTATCATTTCCTAAAATATCACAAATGATGCTGAACCCGAACCGAGCCCACGCAGCCATGCGGCGGCCATTCCTGGACCAGAACCGGAGGTTCTATCGGTGATGAAGAGAATAAACAAAGACTGAGGCTTAATGATCGCCTTAACGAAGCGCACAGAGCTCCCGACACGTGGGATTTAAAGAAGGGATTGAAATTACGGCTTATATTACTCCACCTGTAGGCGGCGCTTAGATTTATTGCCAACATTTAACAGCGCAGTGCAGCGAGGAGCCCCTGGTATCATCGGCGGCGTGTAAATAATGCTTTCGTGATATTTAAAGCAACAGATGTCATGCCGCTTATTTATTCCGCGCCTCCGGCGATGGACTCGTCCAGGCCAGACTTCGGCTGAGTCACGGCACTTAGAGGACGTACACCGTCGAAATTTACAGCGGTGACCAACATGCAGACAGACGTTTGGTAATTGCCGCGTGCGACGCTGTGAATCTCGGTGTCGAATTTCTGCCAAATCTGACGCCGGGGATCCGAGCCATTTTCTTTAAGTCATGTTTGTTTCCGGATTCCTCAGAGAAGCAGAAGGCAACGCAGCAGGAGGTCTGCGGGTTTCATATTAAAGAGTATATTTATTATATAGTTTACTCTATAAGCAGCTACGGAGTCGAATGAAGACTGGTTGGAGTTTTTAAAACGGAATGAATTTGAGGTTTTGGGTTTAAAACCTTCAAAAAGTCCAATCTTGGCTCATGGGCTTCTACCAGATTCCTTTTCTTCATTCGACTCTTGCCATTTGAGGGCGCCACAGTGGACCTCTATCACTCTCACCACCTGCAATGTCCTCCCTCGCCTCCACTTTGGCCTTCCTCTCCTCCTCCCGCCTCCATCCTCGACATCTTCTGCCGATAAAAAACTTCATCCCTTACGTCCAGACCACCTCGATCTTACCTCCCTAACCTCATCCGTAAAACATCCCACCTGTCCCATCCCTCTAATAAACCAGAGACCCCATCAAAAAAAATTATAATAATAATAATTAAAAAAAAAAAAAAAAAAAACGGCACTGGGAGGACATGCAGTTTCTTCCTACAGAGAGCCAATCCCAAGACCTTTTTGCCACAGCAGCGCCAAATCTCAAGTCCCCAGGGTCGGGAAATAATCTCAGATGCACTTCTGCTCTCTGATGTCTTACTCGTTCATGAAAAGTTCAAACCCACAGCCACGGCCCCCGTAAAAAACCAAGCTCGATAAGGTTCTTAAGAACTAAAGCAGCTGTCAGTACAGGAGACCCGTCCCGTGTCCATGGCTACTAAGGACGTCAGCGTGGATTGTGTTTCCATAACGACGTGTGGAGACATTCACAGGGACGAAGGAGAAAAGAGCCGTTCCCTTTAAATCAGCCTCGATTACGGCGACGGATTCTCGCACCGCACGCCGCTTGGATTCAGGCGCTAACGCAATCAGGCGCCACCCAGCGAGTCCGGCGGCACCGGAAGGTCAGAGTCCGGCGGCACAGGAAGGTCTGAGTCCGGCTTCGTTTGGAGAAAGTTACGAAAATTTCTAAATGAAAATAATTAAATAAATAAATAAATAAAAATGGACCTCGGTCGAAGGGCGGCACTGTGGCTTAGTGGTAGCACATTCTCCGCTCAGTGCTAGGGGTTCCAGGTTCGAATCCCAATCTGGGTGGAGTTTCCATGTCCTCCCCGTGTCCATGTGGGTTCCCTCGGGTTCTCCGGTTTCATCCCACAGCCCAAAAAACATGGATCAAGGTCAATTGAATTCTCCAAATTGCCCCATATAGAGTGTGTCTGTGTGAGTGCGTGCGTGCCCAGCAATAGATTGGCATCCTGTCCTGGGTCTATCTGCCCAGCGCCCCAAACGTTCTCCCCTGGATGGGCATTAGGAACCCCCCGCGACCCAAGAAGAGGATAAAGTGCAAGTTAATGGCTGGATGGATGGACCTCGGTCGAAACACTAAACAATGGAGCGTCTCGCTGAGAACCAGGTCGAGATCCTGCATCTGATTCCAATTATAATCTTGAAAGGCTCTTCAACCTCACGCGAGAACAGCTTTGATCACACGGGGCCGGATCCTCGGGACCCGACAGGTGGAGAACAGAGGCCTGATGAGGGTCTGGTAGCTTTGATGTCGGAGCGGGTCGACTTGCTGTCTGTGAGCTTTAGATGATGGAAATCATGACGGACATGATGGATTTTACTAACCGGGAGGTTTTTTTCTAGTGACCATCACGTAACTGAACACACCAACACACCTAAAACTAAATCTGCCCTCACGCCACGTTCCCGCGGGTCCTCTCCCGGCTCTATGTCCTGTCCCAGCTTTTAAAGCCTGTAAACTGATCAGTGCACCGCTCCCCTGATTCTCTGTTGATGCAATTAAGCGTGAACGGGAGGCGGAGTCGAGCATTAAGGCGATTGCTTCCATTGCTGACATGTTTGTCATAACTCTTTAATGTTTTAAAGAGCGGTGAGACTCTGAGGGAGTCTCAGCTGGTGAACATGAATGAGATCAATTTTGGGTTCGTTTCTTGCGTCCCGGCTTCCAACAAACTCCCCCTCTTCAATAATTATCCATCCATCCATTATCTTCTGCTTTATCATCTACATGTGTCGCTGGAGGGGTTCCCCATGCCCATCCAGAGAACTTTTCGGGCGCTGGGCAAATACACCCAGGACAGAGTGCCAATCTATCACTGGGAACACACACACTCACACTCTATATGGAGCAATTTGGAGAACTCAATTGACCTTGATCCATGTTTTTGGACTGTGGGAGAAAACCGGAGAACCCGGAGGAAACTCACGCGGGGAGAACATGGAAACTCCACCCAAATTGTGATTCGAACCGGGAAGCCCTAGTGCTGAGAGGAGAACATGCCAAGCATTAAGACACTGTGCCTCGTTTTTCTGCATCATCAGATCGAAAAATGACCTTGACCTTGACGTCGGGATGGTAAGTGGCTCTGGATGAAAATGTCTGCAAACTGATGTAATGTGCATCTCATTAAAACCAAAATAGGGAGGAAAGGAGGACATACGGTGCACCCATGTCCTCTCAATGAATCATGCTGCCTGGAACCCACTTTAAGCTCCGGAACATCCGGGATTAATGCCCATTTTCGGTGTCAAGAGGTGCCGTTTTAAATGATTTCCAAAACCTTTGCCCACCATCAACCCCGCCCCCCCTCCCCCCGCGCCACCCTCGAAGCTGCTCAACGTCAACAGGCAGCGCTCTGTTTAAGTTCACGTTCAAGTCATTTATTTATAGAGCGCTTTTTTTTTTTACAACAGTACATCACCACAAAGCAGCAGTTAAAATCCTTTAAACCCCAAAAGAGCAAGACGAAGCGACAGCGGCAAGACAAAACTCCCTGTTATGTCGTTATCTTAAGGAAGAAACCTTGTGAGGCTCGGTGGGGGACTCGTCATCCTTGAGCGGCTGGGCAACATCAACAGTGTAGTACAGCTATGTTCAGATTGCGTGACGATCAGGTGACCCGTATTTTAACGATTTAAAATTCTAACAATTGGAAAACTATACGCAAGTCCATTGAGGACGTCCTGCAGGACCGCCGGTCCAATTAATATCCAAGTTCCAGTAATCGTGGTAGCCGCAGTGTTTCCGCAGAGCCACGGATGAAGATCTGTTTACTCAGAGGTTCCAGAACTGTCACTGCTTACATCAAACCTACACCTCGACGGTCCTGCCAAGCTAAACACCATCACCGTACGTGGTTTACACAGCTGCGACAAATGTGTTATTGTTACAGCACAACAGTCTGTACACAGTACGGTTCCCCGTGCCCTTCCCTGGTCCTCGATCTGTCCGGTCTCAGCAGAGAGAGGGAGAGCGAGAGAGAGAGAGTGGAAAGAACAACATCCTGGTGCCGGCACCACAGATCCAACCTGTAGGTTATGATCAACCACCCATCACCTGCTCTTCTGCAAGAGAACGAGGGTAGACAGCTCAGGATTATACTTTAAATATGCCTTTCCCTCTCTATAGAATATATAACCAAAAAAAAGAAGGGAGGTTCCATTGGTTCCAATGGCCAAGACAGCAATTACACCGTTTATTATTCATCCATCCATTATCTTATGCTTTATCCTATATTAG
>JAFMOD010000413.1:160101-175892 GCA_019802435.1 Corydoras maculifer | reverse complement strand
GGGGGGGGGGAGAGAGAGAGAGAGAGAGAGAGAGAGAGAGAGAGAGAGAGAGAGAGAGATTCTTTTATTATTATCCTTATGATTACTATCATTAACTATTTTCATTCATTCATTATTTTCCGCTTTATCCTCTATTAGGGTCGCGGTGGGGTTCCCCATGCCCATCCAGGGGAGAACATCTCGGGCGCTGGGCAGATACACCCAGGAGAGGACGCCAATCTATCACTGGGCACACACTCACTCACACACTCTATATGGGGCAATTTGGAGATCTCAATTGACTTGATCCATGTTTTTGGACTGTGGGAGGAAACCGGAGAACCCGGAGGAAACCCATGCGGACACGGGGAGAACATGGAAACTCCATCCAGATGGGGATTCGAACCGGGAATTCTAGAGCTGAGAGGCGAACGTGCTAAACCACAAAGCCACTGTGCCGCCAATTACACTGTTTATTTTACAGAAAAACTATTCACGAAGACAACAAATCTAGTTCAGACAGAAGTGTGGAACCCAGGAGTCCCTGCTTTGGCGTGTTAATCAGGACAGACAAGAACACAGGGTTCGAAACCTCCAGCGTGCATCAGGCATTAAAGAGAACTTCGCATCTCGTACGAGGCTGAATGACATTATAAGGCCAGTTAATGTTCCACGGCACCTCATCAGGACCGTGGCACCGCACGTCGGATCCGAGCATCCGATCCAGACGCTGCTCCACAGAGCTGAACTTCTGTAAGTGGGGCACATTTCAAAGGCACCTTTGTGCTGCTGCGTACCGCGGAGGAGCAATCAGAATGACGGAGGAACGCCGGGGAACGTCGGCACGAAAACAAGAACGGCAGATAACGGGAAGGAGACTTCATACATTACACCAAGCCCTGAATGAAGCCAATAATATCTACACACCGGGAGTTTTATCAGGGCCATTTACACCCATCCTCCATTTTAAAGAACACCATCTGGTCAGGGGTAGGTTAGGAGGCACAGTAGGTAAGTGTTTAGCAGGTTCTCCTCTCAGTGCTGGGGATTCCAGGTTCAAATCCCAATCTGGGTGGAGTTTTCATGTTCTCCCCGTGTCTATGTGGGTTTCCTCCGGGTTCTCTGGTTTTATGCCACAGTACAAAAAACATGGATCAAGGTCAATTGAGTTCTCCAAATTGCCCCATTTAGAGTGTGTCTGTGTGGGTAAGTGTGTGTGCCCAGTGATAGATTGGCGTCCTGTCCGGGGTGTATCTGCCCAGTGCCCTAAACGTTCTCTCCTGGATGGGCATGGGGAACCACCCCACCGCGGTCCAATCGTTTATCATCAGTCATCTGCTCGTCCCATTTGGTCCATGATGTATGAGGTCACTCAAGGTTTGCTGCAGAGGTTCTGCTAATGAGGGTCTGTGGACACTGTGGTAGCTCACTCATTAAGGTGTTGGACTAATCTGAAGGTTGTGGATTTAAATACCAAGTCCACTAAGGTTATGAATGTGGGCCCTAGTTACCATGGCTGACCCTATGGGTTCCGTCCCCAACTATTCAGGTGGTACACTTGTGAGTCACTTTGGATAAAATAATATACAAAGTGACCTCATGTTCTCTGTGCTGATATTTCAGAAGATGAGACACTGGGGGGGTACGACGGGAACACGGCGACGGCGGCGAATAGAGGACCAGCGTCTCGATTATGGTTCCAACTGAACCTGGATCAGCTGTGATGAGCATCTCGCCAACAAAACCCCACTGGCACACTAAACAGCATGATTGTGTATAGAGCTAATCAAAGTGGCCCCATCACTCAGATCTCCACCGCTTCAACTCTTATTGCTCAAGGACTCGGTTGGCGTTGCCATGGATACCAAACTAACCCCTATTATTATTATCAATATTTCAGCAAGCTGTATAACGGAGCTGTATTCAAGTGTTATTGTGTAAAGTGACACAATGAATAACGATGAGTGTCATGGCCCCGATCAGGAATTTTTATTTTATATTTTTTGCTTTTCGCTTGCTACACAAGCAATAATTCATTCAAGGTGTTTCAACACTTTGCAGATTTAGTTCGATTAAATTGTGATTGATCTGTTGATGCACTGAGACTCAGTCCTACGCAGGGGGCCTTCGGTCGGATTCCATACAAAGTCTGGTGCAGTTTGATTAAATTATGACTCATATGAACCGAATCAATAAAAAATACAGACACATGACGTGATGTTCATGTAACCAAAGAAAATCATAAAAAAAGCACTTTATTTAACAACAACAAAAAAAACGGCCGAAGATTTACGTCAAATACTGATCCGTTACAATTCCAGATTTAAAATTCTCAAAGTCACAGCTCACAAAGCAGCAGGTCTGAGCTGCTTTATTTGACTGCTTTACCAGAAATTACCAGAGCAACGATTTTACCAGAGAAATTTCTTTATCAGAGATTACCACAACAATTTTTTTTATTACCACAGAATTCCACAGCAACTTCTTTTCCAGAGATTACCAGAGCAACTATTTTACCAGAGATTACCAGATCAACAACTTTTCCAGAGCACCTTCTAAACCACAGCAAATATTTTACCAGAGATTACCAGAGCAACTTCTTTATCAGAGATTATCAGAATTTATTATTATTTATTTTTACCAGAGATTATCAGAGTGATAAAGAAGTTGCTCTGATAAAGTTGTCAAAGATTACCAGAACAACTTTATCAGAGTAACTTCTTTATCAGAGATTACCAGAGCAACTATTTGAGCAGAGATTACAAAAGCAACTATTTTACCAGAGCAACAACTTTACATTTACATACATTACATTTGGTCATTTATTGGACGCTTTTATCCAAAGCGACTTACAGGGTGAGCACAGGGTTCATCACAACATCCCTGGAGCAATGAGGGTTAAGGGTCTTGCTCAAGAACCCACATTGATAACTTCAGTAGAACTGGGATTTAAACCCCCAACCTTCAGATTGAAAGCCTAATGCCCTTCCCACTGAGCTAACAACGCCCTTTACCAGAGCAACAACTTTACCAGAGCAACAACTTTAACAGAGATCAGAACAATTGTTGTTTTTTGTTTGTTATTTTTTTTGCCCCCTATAGAGTGTGTGTGTGTGAGTGAGTGTGTGCCCAGCGATGGATTGGCGCCCTGTCCTGGGTCTATCTGCCCAGCGCCCGAGACGTTCTCCCCTGGATGGGCATGGGGAACCCCACCGCGACCCTAATAGAGGATAAGCGGAAGATAATGAATGAATGAATGAACTATTTTACCAGAGATCATCAGAACAATTGTTTTTTTTCCCCCACAGATTACTAGAGCAACTACTTTAGCAGAGCCTCAACTTTACCAGAGATCATCAGAACAATTTTATTTTATTTTTTTTACTATAGATTACCAGAGCAACTACTTTAGCAGAGCAACAACTTTAAACGGGTGTGCACTGCCCGTCTTCGATCGGTGGGTTGTTTCTTGACTTTTTTCTGGCTGCCTGTAACAAATCTGAGGACAATGTCAGTCAGAACTTTCCTTTCAAGCAGTTTTCACTTGATGCTGCTGCTTTTCTTCCTTGAGGTCGTGCATCCTCCCACACCACGCTATTGAAACACCTCCAACCCACAGAATTCAGAAGAACTGGATTCATAACCATAAACACTCTGAGGTTCCGGATTCTATTGTATTATGGTTTTCTGTTTACTGCTTGAAAACATACAAGAGTCTTTTTCTGCATAAACACGGTTGAAGGACCAGGAGACATTTCTCATCAGAGCTCAGTGAACGAGTTTAGGGGGTAAGAGGGGCAGATCCAGAGTATATACTATATAATATAGTAGAACATGCTTTTTGCATATTGGATATCTGCGAATACATCAAAGTTCTCGTGTAGAACCTCCCACATTTTAATGTTAATTCCTCTATTGCTCTCTCTCTTACACTTCCGCTGCAGTTTAACCAGCAGAATAATAACACCATAAAACGAAGATGTGAGTAATTTACTTTCAGGGTGACTATCAGATTATACATGGTCCCCTGCCAACAACAAAATACTGCTACAGCATATATTTTAAATCTAAGCAATCAAAATAATTGCCTCTTCGCTCGAATTGCTGAACCTACAAAGTAAAATTTTAGCGTTCAATAATGTGGAGCATTCACAAATGACTACGGGGAGGAAGCGGACATGAGAATATTTATATTTATATTTGTGAAACATTTAGTTGAGAACTCGATGTTCATGCAAGATTAAGAGAGGGTTGCTGGGGGGGGTTCCCCGGGTTCCCCATGCCCATCCAGGGGAATTACGTTCCGGGCACCCATCCATCGTTGGGCACACACTTCCTCACACAGACACACACACTCTGTAGGGGCAATTAAGAGCAGCCGATTCTTCCAACTGCTGCCACTAAAAGCTTTTGGGGACAGTCGTAGGCTTGAGGTCAAGGAACCAGCCTTTTGATTTTAAGGTTCCTGGTTTGATTCCAGGGCTGCCCAACGCAAATTCCTTCGTGTGTAAGTACAATAGGCAAAATAGTTTATGCCCCCCTTCACACACACATATACTTATATATTACACACACACACATACATACATACACACCAATATCTATGAAACTTTAGTGTTCCAGAATGAACCGTATTTCCTTTATTATCTACATTTTCATTTTTATTACTAGTTTTTTTTGTTTTTTACTCTGACGCTCCATTTTCATAAATGCGATGGAAATAAAACATTATTAATAACTCCATTTTACTGTTAGCTCCAGCGTCTCAGCACCTCGCTGCTCCACGAAAAAGTCACGTCCTGCTTTTGTTCACGCGGTTGATTCCGTTTTGTTTAGTACGCAGTAAAGTCTGTCTGCAGATATGGTTTTCGTGTCAGCTGTAACCTTCTGCTGACAGCAACGCTAACTGGTTTATTTACTACAGACCGCGGGATACAGGCGGAACGTTCCTAAAGTCTGCGATATCAAGTTCGCCCTCCGGTATGCGACAACCGTGCTGCCAAAAGTAACTTGGCAAAAAAGTCGTAACGCAAGTCGGAGGGAAGGAAATCGTTCAGAAAATAGACAAGAGACAAAACCTTTGAGAATAACAAGCAGCAGACCACCAGGGATTAGACCAGAGGAGAACCTTTTGGGGGCTGGGCGGATACACCCAGGACGGGGCGCCAATCACACTCTCACACACACTATACAGGGGCAATTTAAGGCAGCCAATTCATCTTGAACTCATGTTTTTAGGCTGTCCACTACACCACCGTGCCGTGTTTTTAGTATTTTTGTTAAATGACTTCTTATTAATACCAAATCCATTAAAGGACTCTCACGCCAAACATTGAGGTTCTAAAGACGCGTCCCATGTGACTTAAAGGTGTGAATCGAGCACCGAAACTCACAAACCAGCAGGTGTTTTATACACTAAACCTCAATGACTCCGGCGTCCTGAAACTTCTGCCTCTGACATCACAACCCCATTGTCAGTTTAATCAAAATAATTATTCTGCAAGCCAAGAAAATGAGCCACTGAGCCCTGCTACCCCTTCCTTCCTTCCTCCCTCCCTTCCTGTCCCGGCAGTAGAACCCACACTTATCCTGAACATGCCTCACTGTTACTGTATACACCCGGACTCCACCCCTCCTCGCTCAGGCACAGCCCATTGTCCCGCCATTTCCTCTTCATTTCGGGCTTTCCCGCACTCATGCCCCGGCTCTTTAACCCCTCAAGAATAGCACAATAGCAGATGAATAGGGGGCTGGGCAGCACATGATTGTGAGGGGGTATAATACCCCTTTCACTCCCCTTGTTTAGAACCCAAAACCAAAAATCTGTATGACTCGCTCAGGATTAAATTGTACAAAGATCATGCCACGACTTTTACAGAACACAATCACGACAATAAACCACATCTTTAATAATTAACATCGATCAGACGAACCCAAGACGAAGAGTACAACTTTATTAACGCTCTATCTTTATAATTCACAGATTAAAAGGGGGGGGGGGGGGGGGGGGGGGGGGGGGGGGGGGGGGGGGGGGGGGGGGGGGGGGGGGGGGGGGGGGGGGGGGGGGGGGGGGGGGGGGGGGGGGGGGGGATATATATATATATATATATATATATATATATATATATATATATATATATGTATGTATGGTTCCCTATGCCCATCTAGGGGAGAACGTTTTAGGCGCTGGGCAGATACACCCAGGACAGGGTGCCAATCCATCACTGGACACACACAAACACACTCTATATGGGGCAATTTGGAAAACTCAACTGACTTGATCCATGTTTTTGGACTGTGGGAGGAAAGCAGAGAACCCAGAGAAAACCCACGCGGACACGGGGAGAACATGGAAACTCCACCCAGCTGGGGATTCAAACCGGGAATCCCAAGTGCTGAGAGGCGAACGTGCTAACCACTAAGCCACCGTGCCGTCATATATATATATATATAAATATATACACACACACACTGTATATAATTTGTATTAACGGCACGGTGGCTTAGTGGACATCTCTCAGCGCTAGGGATTCCCAGTTCGAATCCCCATCTGGGTGGAGTTTCCATGTCCTCCCCGTGCCCGCGTGGGTTTCCTCCGGGTTCTCTGGTTTCCTCCCACAGTCCAAAAACCTGGTTCAAGGGCAACTGAATTCTCAAAATTGCCCTATATAGAGTGTGTGTGTGTGTGTGTCCAGTGATAGATTGGCGCCCTGTCCTGGGTGTATCTTCCCAGCGCAGGTTGTTTCATGTGGAGTCTGCAGACCTTTAATGCCTGTGTGTACTGATTGGTCAGCTGGAGACACTAAATTGCCCAAGCCAGGGTAAAAAGCAGGGCATAAAACGGTGCCATACGGTGTTGGGAACCCCAAATAAGAACTGTGAGAACAGAGAGGAGGGGGGAGAAAGAAAAAAAAAAAAAAAAACTTTTTTTTTCTAAACACTAGAAAAGTTCTAAATGTTCTACAAAGCAATTAAACTTTTAATTTAATTGATGACCCTTCAGATGATCGGTGAGTCACACTCACTCATCACGTCGCTGTTGATTAGCCGAAGTCGCTGCGATGCAAATCCTTTCTGCCGCGAGCCGACAGAGTTTTTTTTTGCATGGCGCTGTATGATTTTGTCGAAAACACAAAGCTGACTTCGGTGAATGCGATGAGTCAGCAGCGCCGGCAGATGCCCTCCAGCTGGAGGAGATGCTGATGGAGAAGTTTCAGCTGCATTAATAAAGCAAGCGCCCGCGCAGAGCATCCCGGGGAAATCCCAGTTAAAGTTCCAGCAAGCGAGTCGGGGCCTCCGTCCGCATTCCGGGCCCCGACTGCACCGCACTGCACCCACCCATCACCCGGACCCCCGCACATGGCGTTCTAGATTAGGACGTGCGATTTCCCAAAAGGAGACGACCACTTGCTGTCAGTGTAATTAATGTCACTCTCACTCCCGTCACTCCCGTGATGAACCGGCCCCCTGATGACACCACACATCACTTTCCGGTCCGCCGTTCGGAAGCGACCTTGCACCAGAGGAATGTCAAGTCTCGGCGAATCCTCCTCTGAAGGTCCGTGCTGAGTGGGAGTGGAGAACACGGGCGCCTCGCCCCGCGATCCAGATGACAGCGGGACGGAGTTACTTTAGAGTCATGACACGATTTAGTGGATTAAATAATCTTATTTTGAAATATTTATTTAATAACCATGACCTCCCCGAACTTTATAGACTGTACAGTGAGTGGACACGGGGTTTATGAAGTCCAGCACAAGTACCATCCAGCACCGGCTAGGTATGGTTCTTTAAAGGAACCATTTTAATAGATAAATATGGGACTATATATATATATATATCCTTTCATTCATTATCTCCCGCTTATCCTCTATTAGGGTCGTGGTGGGGTTCCCCATGCCCATCCAGGGGAGATCGTTGCGGGCGCTGGGCAGATAGACCCAGGACAGGGCGCCAATCCATCGCTGGGCACACACTCACTCACACAGACACATTCTATATGGGGCAATTTGGAGAACTCCGTTGACTTGATCCATGTTTTTGGACTGTGGGAGGAAACCGGAGAACCCGGAGGAAACCCACGCAGACACGGGGAGAACATGGAAACTCCACCCAGATGGGGATTCAAACCGGGAATCCCTAATGCTGATATATATATATATATATATATATATCATGACCATAATTTAAGAGCGTCACATGGCTTAGTGGTTGGCATGTTCTCTCAGCACTAGGGATTCCTGGTTTGAATCCCAATCTGGGTGGAGTTTCCATGTTCTGCCCGCGTCCGCGTGGGTTTCCTCCGGGTTCTCCGGTTTCCTCCCACAGTCCAAAAACATGGATCAAGGTCAATTGAATTCTCCAAATTGCCCCATATAGAGTGTGTCTGTGTGAGTGAGTGTGTGCCCAGCGATAGATTGGCGCCCTGTCCTGGGTCTATCTGCCCAGCGCCCGAAACGTTCTCCCATGGATGGGCATGGGGAACCCCACCGCGACCCTAATAGAGGATACAGCGGAAGATGATGGATGGATGGATGATTAACATGACGGGGTACACGGCGGTGTAGAGGACAGGAGGTTCAGATCTCAATCTGGGTGGAGTTTCCATGTTCACCCCTTTTCAAGGGGACATGGATTCAAGGTAAATCGGCTGCTTTAAATTGCTCCCTATAGTGTGTGTGTATGAGCAAATGTGTGATGTAATGATGTTACACAGTGACCAGCATGTCGGCTCCACAGTTACATGAGGTCCCGTGTGAGGTACACGTGAGGACCATGTACCGTTCTTGGTTCCCACAATGTATACCCCCCCCCCCCCACACACACACACACGCACACACACACAGGGTTTATTTGAAGTCTTGCCTGTTTGCCAGCGAAATTTCTGACAAATCTCCAACCAACAGGAAAAACAAATCGATTCCTGACTTTTCTTTATGCAGCAACTGAATACAGATCTGGATCTCGTTTGATTATCCATCTCACGTCACGTGATCTTCGACCCGCCGCGTCCGCAGAGTTTGCATTTGTGCTTGTGGACTCATTTCAAAGCATTACCAAGCCATCAAAACCAAACTACCAGCGGATATCTACATTCATATCTATGACACACACACACACACTGCGAAAATAAGTTTACCGTCTCTACAGGGAACAAAGTCACTCATAGATCGGTTGCTGGGAGACCATTCGAACCGCCTGTTTTTAACACACGGCGGCGGTTCAGGGTGCAAACCTCAGTCGATCCTGCTGCAGGTTTAAATCAGGGTTCTCGACACGTCGCTATTAATCTGTCCATCCATTATCTTCCTCTTTATCCTTTAAATAGGGTCGCGGGGGGGGTTCCCCATGCCCATCCAGGGGAGAACGTTTCGGGCGCTGGGCAGATACACCCAGGACAGGGTGCCAATCTATCGCTGGGCACACAAACACACTCTATATGGGGCAATTTGGAGAACTCAATTGACTTGATCCATGTTTTTTGACTGTAGGAGGAAACCGGAGAACCCGGAGGAAACCCACGCCGACACGGGGAGAACATGAAAACTCCACCCAGATTGGGATTCCAACCGGGAATCCCTAGCGCTGAGAGGCAAAGGTGCTAACCACTAAGCCACCGTGTCGCTCGCTATTAATCTAAATCATTCATTCATTAATTATCTTCCGCTTTATCCTATATTAGGGTCGCGGGGGGAGGGTTTTTTTTCCCATGCCCATCCAGGGGAGAACGTTTCGGGCCTTGGGCAGATATACCCAGGACAGAGTGCCAATCTATCGCTGGGCACACATACACACTCCATATGGGGCAAATTGGAGAACTCAATTGACTTGATCCATGTATTTGGACTGTGAGAGGAAACCGGAGAACCCGGAGGAAACCCATGCGGACACGGGGAGGACATGGAAACTCCACCCAGATTGGGATTCGAACCGGGAATTCCTAGTGCTGAGAGGAGAACATGCTAAACCACTAAGCCACCGTGCCGCTTGCTATTAATCTAAATCCTTGATTTTAAAACAGCACTCAGAGCTGGAAGCACAACAACTAAATATCACATCCCTCTCCACGTAGGACACACGTTTTATTGATTCCGCACAGGAACATGTTATTTAAAGCTTTTCATGGAAGCAGAGTGTAAAATTAAAGCCCCTGACAGAACTTTAACTCGTCCATACAGTGGTTTAGAGCTCAATTAGAGGTCCATTAGAACCATGCTGGAGGTGCATTGTATGATTTATAAGAACCTGACCCCCATCCCATTTCAAACCCACGGATTCCACACAGAAGGAACCATGTGGTAGTACCGTGTAATAGTTCCCGTCTTTGCCCGGTCCCATTTAAAATGCAGATCGCTCATCGTTATTCAATCCGGATCGGTTCCTCTATCTCTGAACTTAAAATAAATCTCTAACGAGACCCCCGTCATAAACCCGCTTTAATTTAACTTCATTAATGAGTCGGCTCTCGGGCGTCCTGACACTAATTTATGTATTTATTCACTCTTTATTAATGAGCGATTTATATAAGAGGGAGGAGGGGAAAAAAAAAAAAAAAACAACACTCCATCTGTTATGAGGGGTGCAAAGAAAAATCCCGAAACCAGTCTGATTTTAATTCAGCGACGGGACGAGCCGCACCAACACGTCGCCCTCGGACCAATCACACGTCAGATTCACTCCGAGCGAAATGTAAACGAAGACACAACACACACAGTACCGATCAGAAGTTTGGACACGCCCCCTTCTTGCACCGTTGTGTGTAGATGGAGCTTGTTCTACAATTACAGACTGTAGTCCATCTGTGTTCTTTGTTGTTAGTCCCCTGTTCTTTTAGTCTGTTCTCTGTTCTCTATTGTTCAGGACCATCACAGAACAGGCATCATTTGGGTGGTGGACACTGCTGGGATAGGAATAATGCCCCCACCCAATAACCCCTGCTCTGTGGTGGTACTATTGGGGTCCTGACCATTAGAACAGAGTACACAGTATGTACTGTAGAACACAAACAGATGGACTACAGAGTGGAATTGTAGAACTACAAAGTCCAATTTCACAGAATGTGGAACTGAGAACATGGACAGTATGTGGAGCAGAAAGGGGGCGTGTCCTAACTTACAGTTAGCAACATCCATCCATCCATTATCTTCTGCTTAATCCTCCATCAGGGTCGCGGGGAGGGGGGTTCCCCATTTGGGGCGCTGGGCAGATACACCCAGGACAGGGAGCCAATCTACTGGACAAACACTCACTCACACACATACAAACACACTCTATATGGGGCAATTTGGAGACTTCAATCGACCTTGATCCATGTGTTTGGACTGTGGGAGGAAACCGGAGAACCCGGAGGAAACCCACGCGGACATGGGGAGAACATGGAAACTCCACCCAGATGGGGATTCGAACCGGGAATCCCTAGTGCTGAGAGGAGAACATGCCAAACCACTAAGGTAGCAACATACTGAACTTAATGCTGAACTTATTATACAGCAGCTCAAGCAGATCCGCTTTAAAAAATGTGTGTGTTCTCCAGGATGTGGGAGTTTCTGGGATTTCGGGATCAGAGGGGACGGAGTTGAATTGCGAACAGGGAGCGTTTTGGGAGAAGCGCGTGACGGCGCGGGACGCCGCGGCGGGTGATTGACGTGGGAAGCTCGGAGTGAACGCCGAGCCGGGGTTCAGAGTTACTATGGATAAAGACGGAAGCGTCTGACCTTCCACATGGCTTTGTTATGTCGTTCCCAAGAAGACTTAGAGGAAATAAACTTGAAAGCTCACATAGGTGTGTGTGTGTGTGTGTGTGTGTGTGTGTGTGTGTGTGTAAGGGCCAGGAATAAATAACACACAGAGGACAGTCTGGTCTATACATGATGAGGCAGCAAAGAGACGATTGAAAGGACAATAGAGGAGACATGCAACCGAAGACAAAGAGACACAGAGCGCCTTTTTAAATCTAAGAGACTCTGAAGAAGAAAAAAAAGAACCGAGGGCCAAGAGCACTTCAACCAAACCAGAACCTATATTTCACACAACTGATAATGATGATGATGATGATGAAGGCCTGGGGCCCCACGGTTGGGCAATTCAAAGCACTTGACTCCCCACACAGATCCCTGACCTCAACCCCATCAAACCCCTCTGGAATGAACTAGAACAGAGTCTGTGATTAGACAAGATTGGACACCTGCAGGGATCTGTTAAAGAAACGAGTTCCACGTTGGATGAGTCAAGAGGTTACAGGTTCCTCAGAGCTTTCACTAAAGATTTCACTAAAGCAGGTAAAAAGTTCCTAAGATTTCTTTAAAGCAGGTAAACACTTTCTATGGTTCCTCCAAAGCAGTTGAGCGGTTCCTAGGGTTCCTCAAAGCATTTTACCAGTTCCTAAGGTTCCTCTAAAGCAGTAAAGCGGTTCCTAAGGTTCCTCTAAAGCAGTTAAGCGGTTCCTAAGGTGTCTCTAAAGCAGGTAAACGGTTCCTAAGGTTCCCCTAAAGCAGTTATGCGGTTCCTGAGGTTCCTCTAAAGCAGTTAAACGGTTCCCAAGGTTCCTCTAAAGCAGTTAAACGGTTCCCAAGTTTCCCCAAAGCATATTAACAGTTTCTAAGGTTCCTCTAAAGCAGTTAAACAGTTCCTAAGGTTCCTCTAAAGAGTTCCCTAAAGCACATTAACAGTTTCTATGGTTCCTGTAAAGCAGGTAAACAGTATCAAAGGTTCCTCCAAAGCAGTTAAACGGTTCCCAAGTTTCCCTAAGGCATATTAACAGTTTCTAAGGTTCCTCTAAAGCAGTTAAACAGTTCCTAAGGTTTCTCTAAAGAGTTCCCCAAAGCACATTAACGGTTCCTATGGTTCCTTTAAAGCAGGTAAACAGTATCTAAGGTTCCTCCAAAGCAGTTAAACGGTTCCTAATGTTCCCCAAAACACATTAACAGTTCCTATGGTTCCTCTAAAGCAGTTAAGCGGTTCCTAAGGTTCCTCTAAAGCAGTTAAGCGGTTCCTAAGGTTCCTCTAAAGCAGTTAAGCGGTTCCTAAGGTGTCTCTAAAGCAGGTAAACGGTTCCTAAGGTTCCTCTAAAGCAGTTAAGCGGTTCCTGAGGTTCCTCTAAAGCAGTTAAGCGGTTCCTGAGGTTCCTCTAAAGCAGTTAAACGGTTCCCAAGGTTCATCTAAAGCAGTTAAACGGTTCCCAAGTTTCCCCAAAGCATATTAACAGTTTCTAAGGTTCCTCTAAAGCAGTTAAACAGTTCCTAAGGTTCCTCTAAAGAGTTCCCTAAAGCACATTAACGGTTCCTATGGTTCCTTTAAAGCAGGTGAACAGTATCTAAGGTTCCTCCAAAGCAGTTAAACGGTTCCTAATGTTCCCCAAAACACATTAACAGTTCCTATGGTTCATCTAAGGCAGGTAAACTGTTTCTAAGGTTCCTCTAAAGCAGTTAAATGGTTTCTTAGCTTTCTCAAAGTGCATTAACAGTTCCTATGGTTCCTCTAAAGCAGTTAAGTGGTTCCTAAGGTTCCCCAAAGCATAGTTACAGTTGCTATGGTTCCTCCAAAGCAGGTAAACAGTTTCTAAGGTTCCTCTAAAGCGGTTAAGAGGTTCCTAAGGTTCAACAAAGAATATTAACAGTTCCTATGGTTCCTTTAAAGCAGTTAAACAGTTCATAAGGTTCCTCTAAAGCAGAACAGAGACTGGGAGTCAGGTTCTCATGCTTCTAAAAGTTCGAACACTTTCCCGTCTTGGCTTCACCCATAAGTCTGCACCCCCCCCCTCCCCCCACGGAGTCGTGCAGAAGCCCCGGGACCTTAACATTAGGTATTTAATTTGGTTCCACGCTCTGTGCCGCCCACCGGTCCTGATAATGAAGGAAGAGGGTTTTTTTTCCGTCAGCTCGCCGACTGTAAACGAATCGATTAAAGTGATTCTGACGCCGACGGATCCTCTGTCAAAACGTCTAATCGGTTCTCCTCAGCCTGGGCCATAAAACATGACGCGGGGCCAAACAAACAGCCCTTTAAAGAATAAGATCCACGCCGTTACGACTGCGCGTCTGCGTGATTGATTACATAACGTCTGCGGATGCGCAGTTCCACAATCCGGAACTCCAAAGAAAGATCAAAACACCACCGTGCCCTGAAGTGCTCCTCAACCTTCTGGAACTCAGACTGCTATCAATTTGTCAGTTTTGAAATCCACCACACACACACACACACACCACCACCACCACCACCACCACCACCACCACCACCACCACCACCACGCTCGATGGAAACCCAATTGAAAGAATTGAATTAGACGCCGTGACTACCTTCATTATTATTAATACGACTGACGACGATGCATTTCAACACTTCATTTATTTATGAAACTTGACACTACAGAAAGGGCGGCAGAACTACAACACATATATATATATAATATATGTGTGTGTGTGTATATATTTATATATATAAATATTAAAAAATATATATATATATATATATATGTGTGTGTGTGTGTGTGTAAATAAATCATGACCATACTTTAAGGGCGTCACATGGCTTAGTGGTTGGCATGTTCTCTCAGCACTAGGGATTCCAGATTCGAATCTCAATCTGGGTGGAGTTTCCATGTTTTCCCCGTGTCCACGTAGGTTTCCTCCGGGTTCTCCGGTTTCCTCCCACAGTCCAAAAACATGGATCAAGGTCAGTTGAATTCTCCAAATTGCCCCATATAGAATGTGTTTGTGTGAGTGAGTGTGTCCAGCAATATATTGCCCCCTTGTCCTGGGTGTACCTGCCCAGCTCCCGAAACGCTCTCCCCTGGGCATGGGCATGGGGAACACCCCCCACGACCCTAGAAGAGGATAAAGTGGAAGATAACGGATGAATGGACACTACAGAACAAAACGGCTTTAATTGTTCTAACCTTCGTGGCAGAGTGTGAAGCCTGAGAAACGCGAAAACAACTGCCTTGTGATCTACAGTATATTTGGCTTCTTTCTTTCCTCGTTCATTCCTTTAATGTATTTTCCACGCCGCTCATCCTAATTAAGACTACGGGCGCCGGTTGGGGTGGGCTGATGGTCGATATATGGCTGCACAGGTACCTCCGCCCAACATGTAGCTGGAACTTTACGGTGTGAGGATGCTGATGAGATCTGTCCCCCTGAAGGTCCAGGATGTTTCCATGGTTTCGGTATCATGCACAGGCACATGGATCTGTATTCAGCACAAAACAAGTGATTCATGCCGCACGCAGAACATCGTCTCCAGCAGTGACAACAGGTTCTGCCTTTAGAACGGAATATTTCAGGGACAGAGACGGCATTAAGCATGGGGGCAATTGCGTGCTGGGGACACGGTCTTAATTATTCATAGCAGAACACACGCAGAGCTTTGAGGAACGTGGCGTAGAGATGATCGGCATGACGCATGTCTGCACCATTTAACATACTTAATCTTTAGGACCCTACGAAGGTTTATGTACTCTATAAACCACCAATAAGCGACTCAAGGGGTTTTATTTTATTGCGAGTTGTTAACCGCGTACCGCGCACCTCCATTTAGGGCGTGTCAGAGCATCTTTGCTACCATGACGACATGATTCAAGGGTGCGTTTTATGCGTAATATGCAATAAACCAATAAGCATGTCAAATGCTGTTCCCTGTAAGAGCCAGGTGGCGCTCTGACTTTGCCGGATCGCTATTTCAGCGAGCGATTACACGTAAATTAATGTTTGCACCATCTTTTCATTGTGGAACATCCGCTCACGACTCTGTTTCTCCACCCGATGAGTTCGGTGGAATAAAATTCTTCATCATTTTTAATAAATCATGATCTAAAG
>JAFMOD010000413.1:149008-159740 GCA_019802435.1 Corydoras maculifer | reverse complement strand
AACAGTTCCTAAGGTTCCTCTAAAGCAGGTTAACAATTCCTAAAGTTCCACAAAGCAGATAAACAGTTCCTATTGTTTCTCAAAACAGGTAAAGAGTTCCAAAAGGGACAAAAACAGTTTCAAAGGTTCCCCAAAGCATAAAAACATTCCCGACGGTTCCTCTAAAGCAAGTAAACAGTTCCCAAAGTTCCCCAAAACATGTGAAGCTCACTGATGTTCTATGCCAGTTCACAGGAACCCTAACAGAGATTTCGATGCGATGGGATGCGATCACACCGTACGACTCTTTCCTCTTAGATTGTAAATAAACCTGATTGTTTACAGCGCCGTGTCCAACATGGTACTGTGGGTTCTAGAGGTGATCCAACACCTTCAGCGGCGCCAAGAGACTGTTTACATAAAACACTGACTGACTGATTTTATGTGGGCACTCTCTCTCTCTCTCTCTCTCTCTCTCTCTCTCTCTCAGCATGGCTTAAAGAACCTTGGAGGTTAATCATAGCACTTAAACAAGTGTCTACGGTTCCTCACAGCACTTCATAAAGTTCCTTCACGGGTTTCGTTAAGGATCTGTTTGCTTTAGCAGCACAATGTCGACTTACTGCATGCTTCACAAGAGAACGTTCTCCTGCCCTTAAAATCAGGAACATCTTAAAGTGATGTGACAAAGTTCTCCATCACCCTCTCAAAACACTCAAAGAACTTTGCGAGGTTCTTTAGTTTGCAATAGGAACGGACCCTCTGTGAAGGCTTTAAAAACCTTGCGGAACATCAAAAAAATGGAAGCTGTGAAAGAACCTTCTAAAACCTTTACAGGATACTGCAAAGCAACCTTTTAAAATGCGTCGAGAACCTCGTGGAACTGGTGGGGAGCAGTGTATGGAAGCATTTTTTAAACACTTTGTGGAACCTTGTATAGTTTTTAAAGGAAACTGCAAAAGAACCTCGTTAAATGCTTTGAGGAACCTTGTACAGCTGTTAGAAATCTGTACAGGAACCTTTCTAAGTGCTTTGAGTAACTTTGAGAGCCTGGGCCGGCTGCGGTTCCAAATAAGGGAAAAGAGTTCTCTAATTATCTTTTGGTATCAATGTGATGGAGAACTTCTCACATCTCTTTAAAAGGTTCCTGATTTCCAGTTCTGTAGCTTTTAGAGGAACATGTTCTCCTGCAGGATTGAAGATGTTGGGATCACCTTTATGACCCCCATGAGGACCTGATGATGTTCCTCTACAGCTTTCTTTAAAGGGAAGGCCTTAGGACGCCCACTTACAGAAACAGATCAACCAATAGATGTTCTACCATCAGACTACCAATGACTCTGGAACATTGGAACTGTTTACAGAACAGACATTCTCCAGAGCAGGAAACGAACGTGAGGGAGCAGGATGGACTCACCCGGATCCGTCTCATGGCAGCCACGATCTCCACCCGACTGTTCGGACGCGCCACATCCAGACTGCCGATGTACTGCGAGAACCAGAACACAGAGAACTTTAACAGAACACAGAGAACATTAACAGAACACAGAGAACATTAACAGAACACAGAGAACTTTAACAGAACACAGAGAACTTTAACAGAACCTGCTCCAGAACCAGAACACAGAGAACATTAACAGAACAAAGAGAACATTAACAGAACACAGAGAACATTAACAGAACACAGAGAACTTTGACAGAACACAGAGAACTTTGACAGAACACAGAGAACTTTGACAGAACACAGAGAACTTTGACAGAACACAGAGAACTTTAACAGAACACAGAGAACTTTGACAGAACACAGAGAACTTTAACAGAACTCGCTCCCGTTTGATGTAGCCGCCACATTCGAAGTAAGCAACTTTGTATCGAGCGCTCTGAGCGCGCGGCTCGGGTTAAAGNGGTTAAAGGCGTTAGGAGAGCCGGGCTCTGCGTGTGCAGCTCGGGTTAAAGGCGTTAGGAGAGCCGGGCTCTGCGTTTCTTGGGAACCGAACCTGAACTCACCTTGGCTTCGAAGTTGATGCCGTGCTGGAACGCCTCCTCGTTGTGCAGCGGGATCCGCAGGTCGTGCCCGTCGTCCACCAGATTGTACTTGGTTTTGGCCGGCATGCTCGCGATCAAACTAACTAACTAACTAACCAACAGTTCGTTCAGCTAACAAACTAACTAACTAACTAACAAACAGCAGAGCCGGCGGGGCCGCGGCGGCGGCTACAGGCGGCCGATCCACAAACAACTCATGATCAAAGCGACGCGGCTCCAAAAACAGCGCAACTCTGTGTCGGATCTCTGAGTCGGATCTCTGTGTCGGATCTCCGAGTCGGATCTCTGTGTCGGATCTCCGAGTCGGATCTCTGTGTCGGATCCCGAAACGCGCCGCGTCCTCCAGCTTCCGTCTCCAGAGGCGCCGCGCTTCCCGTTTCCATTCAACAGCAGAGCCGCCCGAGTTCCCCGTTTAGTTCCTGAAACCTGCAACTTCATTATGGAGCTCGCTCTCTCTCTCTCTCTCTCTCTCTCTCTCTCTCTCTCTCTCTCTCTCTCTCTCTCTCTCTCTCTCTCTCTCTCTCTCTCTCTCTCTCTCTCTCTCTCTCTCTCTCTCTCTCTCTCTCTCTCTACACACACACACAATGAAACTCAGTTGAATTCTATCTTTATATATATATATATATACATACTCTCACTTCAATGGCAAATTCATTAACAGCCTCTTTCTCTCTCTCACACACACACACACACACACACACACACACACACACACACACACACACACACACCATCTTTCAATTATCACTCAGTTTTAAAAAACTTCATAAAATTACAAAATTGTACATGATCTACAAACAACAACAGAGACATTAAAATATAAATAATAGAATAAGAACAAGTGTGTGTGTGTATGTTGACTGATATCTCTCTCGCCTACACACACACACACACACACACACACACACACACACACACACACACACACACACACACACACAAACCACAATTTAATTCCATCGATTCAAGGTATTACATTTTGTGGTAAAAAATTGTTTTAACCTTAATAATAGTAAAAAAAATCAATAGTTATCAATACTATTTATTTATACACATACAAACACACACACACACACACACACACATATATATATATATATATATATATATATATATATTCATTCATTATCTCCCGCTTTATCCTCTATTAGGGTCGTGGTGGGGTTCCCCATGCCCATCCAGGGGAGAACGTCTCGGGCGCTGGGCAGATAGACCCAGGACAGGGCGCCAATCCATCGCTGGGCACACACTCACTCACACAGACACACTCTATATGGGGCAATTTTGAGAATTCAATTAACTTGATCCATGTTTTTGGACTGTGGGAGGAAACCGGNCGCTTTATCCTCTATTAGGGTCGTGGTGGGGTTCCCCATGCCCATCCAGGGGAGAACGTCTCGGGCGCTGGGCAGATAGACCCAGGACAGGGCGCCAATCCATCGCTGGGCACACACTCACTCACACAGACACACTCTATATGGGGCAATTTTGAGAATTCAATTAACTTGATCCATGTTTTTGGACTGTGGGAGGAAACCGGAGAACCCGGAGGAAACCCACGCAGACACGGGGAGAAAATGGAAAGTCCACCCAGATGGGGATTCGAACCGGGAATCCCTAGTGCTGAGAGGAGAACATGCTAACCACTAAGCCACCGTGCCGCCGTATATATATATATATATATATACATATCTCACACACATACTATTCAATTATTTCATTTAAAGCTTAATTGATTTACTGCAGCTTATTAAAATGTTAATTAAAATAGTTAATGATAGTAATCATAAGGATAATAATAAGGGAATCTCTCTCTCTCTCTCTGTCTCTCTCTCTCTCTCTCTCTCTCTCTCTCAGTGGGACAGGGTGATAATGGACGGGGAATCCCGCCTGCTGTGGTCCGATCCCGGCTGCAGCGCTCCTGAGTGGAGCCAGAGTGACACCTACTGGTAGAAAAAGAAACCTAACCGACCAGCAGGCAGCGTTTACTGACAAAACAATAGACTCAGAAAGAAAATAAATACAGACATCAAATTAACACAGACAGGGAGTTAATACAGTGATTTCAATATGTTTAAATAAAAACAACAGTATTATTAAACCAACTATTTTATTATTGTACGATAAATTAAAATATTATTATTATTATTATTATTATTATTATTATTATTATTCATTCATTCATTCATTCATTCATTATCTCCCGCTTATCCTCTATTGGGGTCACGGTGGGGTTCCCCATGCCCATCCAGGGGAGAACGTCTCGGGCGCTGGGCAGATAGACCCAGGACAGGGCGCCAATCCATCGCTGGGCACACACTCACTCACACATACACACTCTATATGGGGCAATTTTGAGAATTCAATTAACTTGATCCATGTTTTTGGACTGTGGGAGGAAACCGGAGAACCCGGAGGAAACCCACGCAGACACGGGGAGAACATGTAAACTCCACGCAGATGGGGATTCGAACCGGGAATCCATAGTGCTGAGAGGCGAACGTGCTGACCACTAAGCCACCATGTCGCCCTTATTATTATTATTATTATTATTATTATTATTATTATTATTGTTATTCATTCATTCATTCCTTATCTTCCGCTTATCCTCTATTAGGGTCGCGGTGGGGTTCCCCATGCCCATCCAGGGGAGAACAACTCGGGCGCTGGGCAGATAGACCCAGGACAGGGCGCCAATCTATCGCTGGGCACACACTCACTCACACATACACACTCTATATGGGGCAATTTTGAGAATTCAATTAACTTGATCCATGTTTTTGGACTGTGGGAGGAAACCGGAGAACCCGGAGGAAACCCACGCAGACACGGGGAGAACATGGAAACTCCACCCAGATGGGGATTCGAACTGGGAATCCCTAGCGCTGAGAGGAGAACATGCCAACCACTAATCCACCGTGCCGCCCTATTATTGTTATACTGTTCTATAAATAATTAAATATCATAACTGAATGCACGTTTTGTTTATGGGTTAATAATCATCTCTGTGTGCAGTACAGTTTTGTCATTAAGAAGCCAGCCTTAACGCAGACACACTGAGGTCTGCTGCTGCTGCTGATGCTGCTGCTGCTGCTGCTGCTCTTATTTATTTCACTGCTGCTGCCTGTGGGCTGCTTGTTAAAATAAATTGCGTCATGAAATGTACCAGCGGAACAGTTTGGACTGAAACATAATTCCTCCAGCCTGCAAATAAGAAGCCCAGAAACCAGTCGATGCTCCAGAAATCAGCAGCATCAACTTAATGCTGCAGAAGTTTAATAAAACATCAGTAACTATTACTCAAGATTGTCATGTGGTTTTATGCATCTTAACTTACTCTTTTTAAAAATCACATTAAAGCTTTAGATATTAAAGCTGCTTATAATTTTACAAATGACTGCATTAAAGGAGAATGTGCAGCCACACAGAAGAGGATCCAGTCTGAAGATGATAAGAACTGAAATATAGAAATATTAGATCAAATGACATTTAAACTTAATAAATCCAGTTGAAGAAATGTGTGTGTATATATATATATATAAGCAGCACGGTGGCTTAGTGTTTAGCATGTTCTCCTCTCAGCACTAGGGATTCTCGGTTCGAATCCCCATCTGGGTGGAGTTTCCATGTTCTCCCCGTGTCCGCGTGGGTTTCCTCCGGGTCCTCCCACAGTCCAAAAACATGGATCAAGTTAATTGAGTTCTCCAAATTGCCCCATATAGAGTGTTTCTGTGTGAGTGAGTGTGTGCCCAGCGATGGATTGGCGCCCTGTCCTGGGTCTATCTGCCCAGCGCCTGAAACGTTCTCCCCTGGATGGGCATGGGGAACCCCCCCTGCGACCCTAATAGAGGATAAGCGGGAGATAATGAATGAATGATATATATAAAACAATAGAACATTATCACAATGCAGCTGAAGAACAGAGTTCCGAGCCTAAACCCTCAAAGAGCAAGCCGAAGTGGCAGTGGCAAGAAAAAAACTCCCTCTCCCTGTTGAGTTGTTTTTTAAGGAAGAAACCTCATGAGGACTGAGGCTCAGTGTGAGGACTCATCCTCCTCGAGGGCCGTGATTCACCGAGTCACCACTGCCTGCAGGGGGGGGGGGGGGGCTTTAATCACTATTGAGTCATGCATCATGATCACTTTCACTTCTGAAGTCATGCAAGAGGTCAAGACCGTGAGAGTAACCAGGAACAGGAACTAGGACACAAACTGGGAACAATGCGTGGAATAGAACCAGAGCCACAAAACAGAAAGAGGTTTGAATAAGGGAAACCCAACAGGAAGTGAAAACCTACATAGCCTATGACATCATCGCTGCTCGTAGCTTTATGGAACCATCCATCCATTATCCTCACCCCCTTACTCACACGGACATATACACTATTCATTCATTCATCTATTATCTTCCGCTTTATCCTATATTAGGGTCATGGGGGGGGGGGTTCCCCATGCCCATCCAGGGGAGAACGTTTCAGGCGCTGGGCAGATACACCCAGGACAGGACGCCAATCTATCGCTGGGCACACACTCACTCACACACACAGACACACTCTATATGGGGCAATTTGGAGAACTCAATTGACTTGATCCATGATTTTGGATTGTGAGGGGGAAACCGGAGAACCCGGAGGAAACCCACGCGAACACGGGGAGAACATGGGAACTCCACCCAGATGGGGATTCGAACCGGGAATCCCTAGTGCTGAGAGGCGAACGTGCTAACCACTAATCCACCGTGCCGCCCACTTACACTATATAAGGGCAAATTAGAGCAGCCACTTCACCTTGAATCCATGTTTTTGGTCTATGAAAGAAAAACCGTAGAGCCCGGATGATACCCACACTTGAGGACACGGGGAGAACATGGAGACTCCACCCAGATTGGGATTTGAACTTGGATTCCCAGTGCTATGAGGCGGACGTGTTGACCACTACATCACTGTGTCCATCAAACTCAGCTGAGAGGGGGGGACTCATTTGCATGTTCTCCCGGCCTATGCATGAGCTCTACCTGTTGTTACCCCAAGCACAGATGAAGGAGGAGGGGCACCAGAACAAGCCTTTGATCAGTCAGTGCAGGAGTAGTGTAATAATTGGGGTTGAACAGTCTATAGAACCATGCGCTGATGGATGGATGGACAGCTACATTTAAACAGAAATTAAAGGTGTAATCCACAGATAATCCACTCACTGCACAGAAGCCGCTTTACTGAGCATCCACTCACCGTTACGTAACATCCCATAAGCTGCCAGCGGAACCATTAGTCAATTGTGCTCGGGTGGTTGAACACATCAAGGACAGCTGGGATGATTGGCATGTCACATTAGGAAAGCTGAGAGTGCATTTCGGATGGCGCCGTGTCCTTGGACCCACCGTTAGCAGGGAGACCAAATGGGGCGCATGTTCTTAATGTCTGCTGACCTTCCTGTGAGGATCTTTAAAAGATGGACCTGTCGCTGACGCCTGCGGGATGTGATGCTCTGCATTGGAGGGTATGCAAAAAAATGAGCATCATATTAGGTTCCAGTAGCTGCAGCGTGACGTTTTCACCACACGAGGTCGCCCAAGGACTAGTAATGGCTGCTCAGTAGGTTACAGTGGAAAACGGATCGTTAACTGTTGAGTGCTGGAGAACTCTGGTATTAAACATCAGAACCTTAAGGCGGAGGCATTAAGATCTCAAGGTTGCGGGAGGGGGGGGGGCGGTCCCCATGCCCATCCATGTGAGAGCGTTTTGGGCGCTGGGCAGACACACCCAGGACAGGACGCCAATCTATTGCTGGGCACACACTCACACGGACACACTCTATATGGGGCAATTTGGAGAACTCAATTGACCTGATCCATGTTTTTGGAATGTGGGAGGAAACTGGAGAACCCGGAGGAAACCCACGCGGACATGTGGAGAACATGGAAACTCCACCCAGATTGGGATTCGAACCGGGAATCCCTAGTGCTGAGAGGCAAAGGTGATCTTTGGAATATTTAAAAGATCCTGTATGTTCTTGTTGGTGTGGTAGCTTGATGGTTAGAGTCCGTAAGTTTGGGATTTAAACCCACAATAGATTGGCACTGTGGGCCCTGGAGCAAATCTCTTAACCCTTATTGCTCCATGGGGTGCTGTATCCTGGCTGACCCCAATGTTCTGAACCCAACCATTAGAGTGGGGTACCCATCCGTCCATTATCTTCCGCTTTATCCTCTATTAGGGTCGCGGGGGGGTTCCCCATGCCCATCCAGGGGAGAACATTTCGGGCACTGGGCAGATACACCCAGGACAGGAGGCCAATCTATCGCTGGGCACACACTCACACAGACACGCACACAAACACACTCTATATGGGGCAATTTGGAGAACTAAATTGACTTGATCCATGTTTTTGGACTGTGGGAGGAAACCGGAGAACCCGGAGGAAACCCACGCGGACATGGGGAGAACATGGAAACTCCACCCAGATGGGGATTCGAACCGGGAATCCCTAGTGCTGAGAGGAGAACATGCTAACAACGAAGCCACCGTGCCCTTTCCGAGCCATTTCAGACATAATTAGGTGATTAGAATATAATTAAAGGCAATAATTACTGTAGACTTTTTATATAGCATCTCATTCAGATGAAATATTATATAACCACAGTCATTGCAAAAATGCTTTTTCACCCCCGTCATCACGGCCACGTGATCATTCCTTTATTAATCACTGGCTTTTGTGTCGTGGTCACATGATGTAATACATGAGTGATAAATACCTGCCCCCATGAACACGTTCAGTCCTTCTGTATGAAGCAGTGATGCAACGGCCAGCTCCTCTCCACCTCCAGGGTCCTGGCGTCATGAACGGCCCAAATGATCTCCATCTCTGTGTTCCAGCTCTCTGCCTCTCTGTACATCACATGTTCCCATCGCTTGTCCCTCAGGGCTGGAGGGGGACCGGCGGTCCCTCTGTGGACCTCGACCAAGAGTCAACAACGCATGGCTTCCTGTGGTCTGATATTTCCGTTCTAACCTCAATGTGACTGAAGCTGCGGCACTGAAGCTGAGGTTTATATATATATATATATAAATATATATATATATATTCATCATTCATTCATTCATTCATTATCTCCCGCTTATCCTCTATTAGGGTCGCGGTGGGGTTCCCCATGCCCATTTAGGGGAGAACGTCTCGGGCGCTGGGCAGATACACCCAGGACAGGGCGCCAATCCATCGCTGGGCACACACTCACTCACACAGACACACTCTATAGGGGCAATTTTTTTGAGAATTCAATTAACTTGATCCATGTTTTTGGACTGTGGGAGGAAACCGGAGAACCCGAAGGAAACCCACGCAGACACGGGGAGAACATGGAAACTCCACCCAGATGGGGATTCGAACCGGGAATCCCTAGCGCTGAGAGGCGAATGTGCTAACCACTAAGCCACCGTGCCGCCTTATATATATATATAAATAAATATAATGCACTTGGGAATGAATATATAAATATATAGTGAGAAAATATATAAAATGAAAATTGATCTCTCTTTATATATATATATATATACATACATACTATATACATACATACTATATACATACATACTATATACATACATACATACATTATATATATATATATATATATATATATATATATATATATATATATATATATATATATATGGAAGATATGGAAGTATATATGGAAGAATGAGTGTGATGGAGGGCTGAGGTTGATATTGACAGAAGGATGCTGAGGATGAAGCCTATGCAGGAGGAGAGACTTTTGGATCGGGTGAGGGAGGACGCACCGGTGGATGTGCTGACAGGATGGAGCTCACGGCAGGGTGAGATGGAGAATAATGATCTCTGTAGCGACCCCTAATGGGAGCGGCCGAATGAAGAAAAATAATCTAAATCTAATATTCGAGAATTCACCCCCTTTATTTTTAAACGATGGTAAATCGGTGTAAGGCGCCTCACACGTCACGGAGGTCATTACATCAGACGTCTCGGTGATTCGGCGATAAGGCTGTGTTTACAGATCCACTGATGGGAGACTGAAGATTTTTTTTTTGAGTATTAACTTTCACCTTCGCTGATGCTCTGTTTGTAGCTAAACGTTGATGTGCGTATGAGGAAGACGCAATCGTAAACTTCCTGGGAGATTCCCAGCAGCGATACTGGTTTACTGAGGAACAGCCGGCATGCCGCTGACTTTAGACCTTAAAAAGTCAGTTTCTGCTGAAAGATGGGAAAAGGTGGAGCAGAGCTCCTACAGGTGTGGAGGACAGGAGCTGGGGGTGGACAATGAAGTCAACCTGCAAGCTGGGTGGGTTACTGAGCCAAATCAAATACACAAAAAACAAAAAATCAAAAAACACAGGACACAGGCGTGAGACACAGTTAAGAGACACAGTCAAGAGACACAGTTAAGAGACAAAAGCACAAGATACAGGTACAAGACACAGGCAGGAGACACAGTCAAGAGACAAAGGCACAAGATACAGGCAAGAGACAAAGGCACAAGATACAGGCAAGAGACAAAGGCACAGGCACAAGACACAGGCAGGAGACACAGTAAAGAGACAAAGGCACGAGACACGAGCAAAAGACAAAGGCACAAGACAGTGTCAAGAGACACAGGCAGGAGACACAGCCAGGAGACACAGTCAGAGTTACAGTCAAGAGACAAAGGCACGAGACACAAGCAAGATACGCAG
>JAFMOD010000413.1:99008-144008 GCA_019802435.1 Corydoras maculifer | reverse complement strand
GGGGGTTTGTCTGCCGCAAATGAAATACAACGTGAAAGTCATGCATGTTGCTAGGAAATCGGAATAAAGCTCATGTAAACGGAGAAGCCACTGGGTCACTACTCATTCAAACAGAGCTAATTACAGACTGTAGTTCATCTGTTTGTGTCCTACAGAACATACTGTGTACTCTGTTCTAATGCTCAGGACACCAATAGTACCACCGCAAAGCAGGGCTTATTGGGTGGGGGCATTATTCCTATCCCAGCAGTGTGACTGAGGTGTTTAAATGCTGCACTGAAACCCCCTCACCACATCAGTGTCACTGCAGAACTGAAACAATCCACCACCCAAATGATACCTGTTCTGTGATGCTCCTGACCAACAAAAACCAGAGAACCAACAGAACACAGATGGACTACAGTCTGGAATTGTAGAACTACAAACTCCATCTATATGGTAAGAGAAGAACAAAGGGGGCGTGGCCAAACTTTTGACTAGCACTGTATGTAAGTTGAAGATAATCCACCAATGAGAACGTCCAGTCTTTGTTGGTGGAGTCGAGGGGCTTCATGGGGGGGAACAGGGGAATCCGGGTGAAATGGAAAAACGTCTAGTTTCCCAAGAGATTCCGTTAAGAATTTAGTTCCAGCATTTTTAAGTTCAAGTTCAAGTTATTTATTTCTGTCGCGCTTTTTACAACAGTACATCATCACAAAGCAGCTTTACAGAATGAAAAGCCTTTAAACCCCCAAAGAGCAAGCCGAAGCGACAGTGGCAAGACAAAACTCCCTTTTATGAAGTTATTCAAGGAAGAAACCTTGTGAGGACCAAGACTCAGTGGGGGACTCGTCCTCCTTGAGCGGCCAGGCAGCAACAACAATGTAGGACAGACATGTCCAGATATTAAACAAATGGAAAAACTAACAACTGGAAAACTATATGTGAGTCCTTTAAGGGGGCGTCCTGCAGGACCGCCAGTCCAATTAATATTCAGGTTCCATCCAGTATTCGTCAGCATTTGGCAACCCCTCTCCCCCACCGTCCTTATCAATACCGACCCATCAATCCTCAGCATCCAGAGTCCAAAACTTAAACCACTGAGCCAGCACGTCCTTCACGGATCCGCAAACCTGAGCCTTTAGAGACAGGAAACGGAACATCTGCTGCGCTCCGAATCACGATGCACGTCCGACGCGTTAATGATTTATAGATCTGATCGAGAAAAGTTTAACGTCCAGCCGCGTCGGTCATCATCCGTTTATTTACTGATTTCGACGTGAACGGCGCAGTGTTCCGTAAATTGATCCCTTGCAGCCGCGCAGTACGAGTCGGCTCTGCAGAGCTCGTGTTTGGACCTCGTCACCATTACGTCAGCCCAACACAGGCCCCGTCAGTCAGGGGCTGAGCCGGGGTTAATAGCAGGTCCTCGGGCAAATCCGTGCACCGATACCTCAACCCCTCGGATCCGGCCAGTTCCGCCGGAGAACGATTTTCAGAAACGAGCCCCGTTTCGGTCACGTTACACGGCGTTCTGTTCCAGGCTCGTGTCCAGAACTTAAACGTCCCCAGATGCTGGAAACGAGGGAAGGTACGAGCATCAGTAAATCAAAGCAAGCAGGTCGGATTCTTTTTTTGGATCTCATGAAAACATCTGGACGGATGAAGACGTTCTAATGGAAAAATAAAAGGATGATTGATATGATTTTAGCTTTCATGATTTTTATCCGGCTGAAATCACGGTCCGCTGGCTCTGCGTACAAACACAAACTCATTTAGAATGCTTTAAAGGGCTTTTTGTTGCTAAACATTACATCATTATTTTTAAAGGTTGGAACGACTTAAATCACACATCAAAAGTGTAGGGACACACCTCCTAATCATAAAATTCAGGTTATAAATGCTAATTATTCAGCCCTGAGGGCGGCCTCTCAGCGCTAGGGATTCCCGGTTCGAATCCCCATCTGGGTGGAGTTTCCATGTTCTCCCCGTGTCTGCGTGGGTTTACTCCGGGTTCTCCGGTTTCCTCCCACAGTCCAAAAACATGGATCAAGTCAATTGAATTCTCAAAAATTGCCCCCTATAGAGTGTGTCTGTGTGGGTGAGTGTGTGTCCAGTGATGGATTGGCGCCCTGTCCTGGGTCTATCTGCCCAGCGCCCGAGACGTTCTCCCCTGGATAGGCATGGGGAACCCCACCGCGACCCTAATAGAGGATAAGCGGGAGATAATGAATGAATAAATATTCAGCCCTGTTGCCAGAGGTCAACAAAATCACGCATTGTGTTCCTGCATTCTGGACCCTTGTTTGTTTCCAACCTTGTGGGAACAGTTTGGGGAAGTTCCTGTTCTACCTCAGTGCACAAAGCAAGGTCTATAAAGAAGAACCTGACTGACTCGCAGAGTCCTCAACCCCTTCAACACCTTTGGGATGAATGAGGAGGAAGACTGTGAACAAGATACAATAAGCGAAAAGCCCTTGGCTTCCGCCGACAGCCAGCAGGGGGTGAGCATGTTGGCTGTCTACAACTGGAGTGGACAGTTAGGGTGGACTGGGCTTAGTGGTTTAGCATGTTCTCCTCTCAGCATTAGGGATTCCCGGTTCGAATCCCAATCTGGGTGGAGTTTCCATGTTCTCTCCGTGTCCATGTGGGTTTCCTCTGGGTTCTTCGGTTTCCTCTCACAGTCCAAAAACATGGATGAAGGTCAATTGAATGGACCAAATTGCCCCATTTAGAGTGTGTGTTTGAGTGAGTGTGTGCCCTGTGTTGGGTGTATCTGCCCAGCACCCGAAATGTTCCCCCTGGATGGGCATGGGGAACCCCCTCCACCGCAACCCTAGTAGAGGATACAGCGGAAGATAATGGATGGATAGAGAGAAACTTAGGGCGGCACGGTGGCGTAGTGGTTGGCACGTTTGCCTCTCAGCACTAGGGTTCAAATTCCCGGTTCAAATCCTCAACTGAGTGGAGTTTCCATGTTCTCCCCGTGTCCGCGTGGGTTTCCTCCGGGTTCTCCGATTTCCTCCTACAGTCCAAAAACATGGATCAAGTCAATTGAATTCTCAAAATTGCCCCTATAGAGTGTGTCTGTGTGAGTGAGTGTGTGTCCAGCGATAGATTGGCACCCTGTCCTGGGTCTATCTGCCCAGCGCCCAAGGCGTTCTCCCCTGGATGGGCATGGGGAACCCCCCGCGACCCTAATAGAGGATAAAGCGGGAGATAATGGATAGATATTCATTCATTCATTCATTATCTCCCGCTTATCCTCTATTAGGGTCGCGGTGGGGTTCCCCATGCCCATCCAGGGGAGAACGTCTCAGGCGCTGGGCAGATAGACCCAGGACAGGGCGCCAATCCATCGCTGGGCACACACTCACTCACTCACACACACTCTATAGGGGGCAATTTGGAGAATTCAATTAACTTGTTCCATGTTTTTGGACTGTGGGAGGAAACCGGAGAACCCGGAGGAAACCCACGAGGACACGGGGAGAACATGGAAACTCCACTAATGGATAGATATTATAAACTTTATAAATAGTCTCTCACTTCCACCAATGCTTTAAACCGACAAGAAATCAACTCAAAAGTGAAACATGCCCCGGCTCGTTCATTACGCTTCAGGTCATGAAGTGAATCTGACTGCAAAGAGTTCTCGGGATGTGGAATTAATATTAGATTTCTGTAGTTTACGCTCTAATTATATTTCCTCCTCAAATCACTCGGAGGGCGTGATGATGGCTGCTTCCTTTTTTCCCCTGAATTACGAACATCCGTGATTAAAGGAGGCTTCTCACTGTTTACACTCATTGCCCAACCCCAGAGAGTCCGGACTGACGAGAGCTTTAATCAGTCCGGAGCTGCAGACTGAATTTCTTCATCAGAACTCGCGTTCAGAGTCGCTCTTCTTATCATTATTATTATTATTATTATCATTATTATATTATTATTATTATTATTATTATTATTATTATTATGGGCGGCACGGTGGCTTAGTGGTTTAGCACGTTCGCCTCTCAGTGCTAGGGATTCCCGGTTCGAATCCCCATCTGGGTGGAGTTTCCATGTCCTCCCCGTGTCTGCGTGGGTTTCCTCCGGGTTCTCCGGTTTCTTCCCACAGTCCAAAAACCTGGATCAAGTTAATTGAATTCTCAAAATTGCCCCCTATAGAGTGTGTCTGTGTGAGTGAGTGTGTGCCCAGCGATGGATTGGCGCCCTGTCCTGGGTCTATCTGCCCAGCGCCTGAGACGTTCTCCCCTGGATGGGCATGGGGAACCCCACCGCGACCCTAATAGAGGATAAGCGGGAGATAATGAATGAATAATTATTATTATCATTATTGGAAGTCCATCACGTGATGCAGTGCAAGTCCGGAGGGTAAATAATGAAACGTAATCTTATCACACGGTGTATAAGCACATTCTCCTACACGGTTCCCAATCCCATCCGAATCACATGACCCATGATAAAGGGAAGGATGGGCGACCCTCGACCGTGTGTACATGTGATATGATTTGAGCTTTAATGATTTTTACGCGGCTGAAACAAACCCATTTAGAATGCTTTAAAGGGCTTTTTGCTGCTAAACATTACATCATTATTTTTATTAAAGGTTGCAACGGCTTAAATCACACATCAAAAGTGTAGGGACACACCTCCTAATCATTCAATTCAGGTTATAAAGGCTAATTATTCAGCCCTGTTGCCAGAGGTCAACAAAATCACGCATTGTCTTCCTGCATTCTGGACCCTTGTTTGTTTCCAACCTTGTGGGAACAGTTTGGGGAAGTTCCCGTTCTACCTCAGGTCTATAAAGAAGAACCTGACTGACTCGCAGAGTCCAGACCTCAACCTCAAGGGAGACTGTGAACCAGATATAATAAGCGAACAGCCCTTGGCTTCCGCCGACGGCCAGCAGGGGTTAAGCATGTTGGCTGTCTACAACTGCAGTGGACAGTTAGGGTGGACTGGGCTTAGTGGTTTAGCATGTTCTCCTCTCAGCATTAGGGATTCCCGGTTCGAATCCCAATCTGGGTGAAGTTTCCGTGTTCTCTCCGTGTCCATGTGGGTTTCCTCCGGGTTCTCCGGTTTCCTCTCACAGTCCAAAAACATGGATGAAGGTCAATTGAATGGTCCAGATGATAAATAATGAAACGTAATCTCATCATCACACGGTGTAAAAAGCACATTCTCCTACACGGTTCCCAATCCCATCCGAATCACATGACCCATGATAAAGGGAAGGACCGTGTGTACATATGTTCTGTTCCATGCGAGATTGATCATCGCCTCCTCCCACCGTCGTCTAACTGTCAGTGCGGAGGAGCCGGACGGCGTCGTGAAAGCCTCGTTTTCTTTGTAATTAGGCGGCAGACATGTGCCGTGGGTTTCGGATGAACTCCCGTAAACCTGCGGATTGCGCGGTGCAGAAGCAGTCGGTGTTCATCTCCTTTTTTTTTTTTTTTTTTTCTTACCAATGCATGACCGGGAAAAAAAAAGAGGAGGAAAAGGAGAGAGAGGGAAAAAAGAAACAACCTAGAAAATAGAAATAAGAAAAAAAAAAATAATAAAAAAAAAAAAAAAAGAAGGAGAGAGGGGGAAAAAACAACCTATATATACATTCCTATATACACATATACACACAGGTATGTACACACACCCCCAGACACACACACACACACACACACACACACCCCCTAATATTGTTAGAAATCGTGTGTGTCTCTTTATGTGTGTATGTATGTTCCCCCTGTTATGGAATGCATTTATGGAATGCAAGAAACCACGACCATGCTCTCGTGGTCCAGCGACGGATAGGGAAAGAACCAGGGGGACCCAGACCACCCGAGGCCAACGGGAACCTGAAGATCGGTGTTCATCTCTGACTTTTTGTCTGTAAAGCTCTAAACTTCACAGAGTGTGGAAGATTCAGCTGTTTTCCCTTTACAGACGCCATAGCAACAGCAGAGTGAAGCCAGTGCTCAGAGGTTTTCGAGGCAGAAATAAGCGTCTACTGCGGGTTTTAAAGAGTGGTTCCTGTGGCACGCGCACCGCGATCACGGCTCCATTTATTCGCCCATAACTGTAAACACGTGGAAATGTTATGATCACGCAGCAATTTTTTACATTACACTGAAAGAAAAAAAAACGTGTCAAAAACGTGACACAGCTGGGATAGGAATAATGCACCGACCAAATAACCGACCTGCTCTGTGGTGGTTCTGTTGGAGTTCTAATTATCACACAGAACACAAACAGATTGACTACAGAATGGAACTGTAGAACTACAAACATCTTTTCCATCAACATGGAGAACACGTGGAACAAATTCATCCATTATCTTCCACTTTATCCTCTATTAGGGTCGCGGGGGGGGGGGGGGGGTTCCCCATGCCCATCCAGGGAAGAGCGTTTCGGGCGCTGGGCAGATACACCCAGGACAGGACGCCAATCTATCACTGGACACACTCTATATGGGGCAATTTTTGAGAACTCAATTGACTTGATCCATGTTTTTGAACTGTGGGAGGAAACCGGAGAACCCGGAGGAAACCCACGCGGACATGGTGAGAACATGGAAACTCCACCCAGATTGGGAGTCGAATTGGGAATCCCCAGTGCTGAGAGGAGAACATGCTAAACACCAAGCCACTGTGCCACATTTATTATTTCATATTACATATAAATACATATATATATAGGTGACACGGTGGCTTAGTGGTTTAGCATGTTCTCCTCTCAGCACTAGGGATTCTTGGTTCGAATCCCAATCTGGGTAAAGTTTGCATGTTCTTCCCGTGTCCGCGTGGGTTTCCTCCGGGTTCTCCGGTTTCCTCCCACAGTCCAAAAACATGGATCAAGGTCAATTGAATTCTTCAAATTGCCCCATATAGAGTGTGTCTGTGTGAGTGAGTGTGTGTCCAGTAATAGATTGGCATCCTGTCCTGGGTGTATCTGCCCAGCGCCCGAAACGTTCTCCCCTGGATGGACATGGGGAACCCCCCCCCCCGCCACCTTAGTAGAGGATAAAGCAGAAGATAATAGACGGATGGATAATAAATGTGGAAATCTACATTGCTCTGAAGATGTCGGTGTGTCACATCACCGTTCTTTGGCCTTCCCCAAACTGTTTCTACAAAGATAAGAATAATTGTACATAATGCATTGCTGGCTTCTTGGTTTTATACCGTGAGAGAGTGAGAGTTCATAAAAAACTTGATTTTAGTGACTCAGAGGACGGTGTCCCAATACGTTCATCAATGTCGTCTAAATAAATTTTTTTTTTAACAATTTAAAAAACCCTCAAGCTTCAGATGAAAAACAGGAGTTAACAGAGCGTTCACAGAGCATTAACAGAGCGTTTGGGCAGTCGCCCAAACCGCTGCCACCCGAGAAACAGCTCATTTCTAGTAACTATGCAATCTGGCACTTAAGAGCGTTCACGCTGTGGAAGTGCTCGCCTAAGAAGGATGAGAAACTAGAACCCAGAGGATGGGATACTGTACAGAACATGAGCCGGCGTGTCATTTCAAAAGCAAAGAATGATTAGTTACACAATTATTCTGGCGTTACTGGCAGTTCAGGTCTGTGCCATCTGTCTGAACGCCGTCCTGTTCAAACAGGGACCGGGCCCCGCCGTGTCTTCGGCAGGTCGTGGCTCGGTATTTGGGTTAAATCAACCTTTTGATGTGATGCGATCGAGTGAATTCAGAACCTGTGCTGGTAATTAAACTCCAGGCCGCCGTCCCAATAAACATATTTACTCAGGATCAATAGTCGTTATATAAAACGGTAATAAAGATACAATGTTCCCGGCGTGAATTATAACCCCTCGCACTAACGGCGTCTGGCTCGGCGTCCGTGTGTGGGCTTTTTTTTTTTCTTTTTTCGGCCTCTTCATGCTCAGCGGTTTATCATTCAACAGTGCTCGCTCCAACCCGAGCGGGAGGGGGACGTGGGAGTCGTCACGTACGTTAATTCATGTCTAAACTTTGTTGTTTATGGAGCTTAATGGACGGAAGCTCTGAGGTAATGGAGCCACGGACACTGACATCGTCCCCGGGTGCCACAATCTTAAATCATGGACTTTAGGACAGTCGGCCTTCTGTAGGCTGGTGAGGTTAGAGGTGAGGGACAGTTTAGAGGGAACTGGGTTCCTCTTATGAGCCGTTCTGATCACCTTATTGATCCAAGATGGGCCCAAGCTCATGGACAAGAGGACACCGTTATAACGGTCAATACCTGAATCAGTTTAATGCAGAATTGGGCCACATTAATTGATTAAAGTAAATTAACGCACCCAGTGAAGAACCTGGGTTCAAGGTGAACTGGCTGCTCTAGATTGCTTATAAGCTGTAACATCTCACGCCACTGAGGGGAGGATTGTGAGGTTTGGGAAGGTGGTTCACCATTCCCAATAAGGGAAGAACGTTTCCGTTGTGTAGGGCACCCACCCACTCATACAACATACAGGGGCAATCTAGAGCAGCCAATTTACCTGGAACCCAGAGGAAACCCTTTGTTGGGTCTTTCATGTTATTAATTTGTCATGTCATTACCACAATTATAAGTTGCCATGGATACCGTACTCTACGGTAGTCTGATGGTTTAATCGAAAACTATAAGGCACCTGGGTCTCCCTTGTATCTAATAAGCAGGTTTTATTAAAGCTGCAGGTAGAAATGCTATAATAAAGGCTCACAGCGGCTCAGTGGCTATAAATAACCATCCTTTTCAAATATCACTGAAACTGTTCAATGACGTAGAGATAAAAAATCAAAAAAATGCGGCAAAAAAAAAAAAAAAAAGGCTCGTTGTATTGTTTCTTGCAGTCCACCACTGCTTTTTCACCCACCCGACGGCAGGGTGGTGTCGGTGGAATATGCAGAGATATCTTATACAGGCCGGCAGATATTTCTCATATTTCAATGCCGATAAATTCCCCGTCTACACTCCCAGCTGACAGACATCACGATCTGTGGGTTCTGCTAGAGACTCTTATGGTAGTACGGTTCTAACATCACGCCTTCTCAGGCTTCTGGAGCATCTTGCCCTTTATAAAACTAAATACTTATGATATTATCACTATAATAAAGACTCATTTGTAGTAATACACCTATAGGAAATCGTACACAGGTAATGACATCAAACGTAATGCGCATTTTCATTCATTCATCCATCCATTATCTTCCGCTTTTATCCTCTATTAGGGTTGCGGGGGCAGGGGTGGGTGGGTTGGGGTTCCCCATGCCCATCCAGGGGAGAATGTTTTGGGCGCTGGGCAGATACACCCAGGACAGGGCGCCAATCTATCACTGGGTACACACTCACTTAGACACACACACTGTATATGGGGCAATTTGGAGAATTCAATTGACTTGATCCATGTTTTTGCACTGGAAACCGGAGAACCCGGAGGAAACCCACGCGGACATGGGGAGGACATGGGATTCAAACCGGGAATCCCCAGTGCTGAGAGGAGAACATGCCAACCACTAAGCCACCATGCCGCCCGTAATATGCATTTATTTAATGGTAATGTAATAATAAGTTAATCTGATGATGTCATTGGTTCGTCCATGATGCCGCCATCATGAGGAATGATTGGTTTCGGTTGCCGTGCTATAATTCTACTTCTCCTGGACTTTCCAAAACAACAGTGTGGGAATCTACGCCTGTGTGTGTGTGTGTGTGTGTGTGTGTGTGAGTGTATATGTGGACATATTAATGACCGAGGCTCCATGGTGGATTAACATTTACAGCAGTGATGCATCATCTCTCAGATAAATGAATTTACTGTTATAGCGTCATACATCAATGGAATTTTAGTTTGGAGATAAACGATTTAAATCACGAAATAAACCGGTGGGTGAAATGACACCTTAAATTTTTTTTCATCGTAAAGCTGCTCTGCGATGATGTGCTGCTGTAAAAAAAAAAAAAAAAAAAAAAATCTTTATAAATGAATAAATGAAACGAGACGTGTGGAAACGCCGAGACGTCCCACTGGTTTGGTTCAGGAGATGCTTCCGTCCAATCAAAGGAGTCTGATGGATGGGTGGCCTGACTGGGGATTCTATATTGTGTCGTTGGAAGAAGCAGACATTGTGACATCACCGCTCTGCTGCTCCATAATGCATCTATAAACATAGAGACACCGAACTCTGACGGTTTCTCCTCATCACTGTGATGGAAGTGAATCAAACGACGTTACACACACATCTCGTTGCTCGTTTGCGTGAGATACCGCCATCTCACGAGTTTATAGATGCATTATAGAGCAGCAGAGCGGTGATGTCACAATGTCTGCTTCTTCCAACTACACAATGTAGAATCCCCAGTCAGGGGGATTGTGACTAGAAAACAATATGATGATCCCCAATGTTTACAGAAGGTGGAGGAGGCGGGGCTGAATTTCTATAGAAGCCTGTTTCCAAAGAACTGCTATTTATATTATATTTGATTTTTGAACCACTGACTGATTTCTGACTCCATTGGACCAATTTGATCAAATACAGGATTAGATCCTGTATGTCCTCCAGGCACGGTGGCTCAGTGGTTTACACGTTTGCCTCTCAGGTCTAGGGATTCCCGGTTCGAATCCCCATCTGGGTGGAGTTTCCATGTTCTCCCTGTGTCCGCGTGGATTTCCTCCGGGTTCTCCGGTTTCCTCCCACAGTCCAAAAACATGGATCAAGTCAATTGAGTTCTCAAAATTGCTCCATATAGAGTGTGCCCGTGTGAGTGAGTGTGTGCCCAGCGATAGGTTGGTGCCCTGTCCTGGGTGTATCTGCCCGGCGCCCGAAACATTCTCCCCTGGATGGGCATGGGGAACCCCCCCACGACCCTAATAGAGGATAAAGTGGAAGATAATGAATGAATGGTTTCCTCCAGAGTTTCCTCCAAGACTATACACTTGGAGTATATAAAAGTCAGGTCACACACTCTAAAATTTGGTGAAACCATCCTTAACCATCACACATTCCCTGTGACCTCATCACCACCAGCTTCTGCAGTCATAAGTCTGAGTTGCATTTATTTTCCTTATAAATATCATTCTTGTACTGATGACGGATGTGGACCTTCTCCAGCACATCCCAAAGGTTCTCAATGGGGTGTAGGTCGATCCATGTGTGGGAATGATATCTCATGCTCCCTGAACCACTCTGTTACAATTTGAGCTGGATGAATCCTACCACTGTCATTTTAAAACATGTCCGTGTCATCGGGAGAACACATCCTTTGATAGAAGAACCCGGTGGTTCAGTAGATTCAGGTCAGTTGAGCTTAATGTTGTAGAACCCAGACCTGAACGACAGCAGAACATTTTCTGACATTTAGCAGACGCTTTTATCCAAAGCGACTTACAAATGAGAACACCACAAGTCAGAAGCTATGAAGAAAACCAACTATACTGTAAATTCATCAAAGCTGAATGGTTCCATGCCGCGGCACACCCCCCCCCCCTTTTTTTATTTATTTTTTAATTTTTTCATTACAACAGGTATTTGTTAAAGAGATGTGTCTTCAGTAATTTTTTAAAACTGTTTAGTGATTCTGCCTTACGGACAGAGTTGGGAAGAACATTCCACCATTTTGCAGTGGTGAATTAGCTCCTCGGTGAGGTGGAATCGTCAGGCTGGAGCGAAGAGAACGGGTCGGAGTGTATTTAGAAAAGATGGAGTGAAGGTAGGAGGGGGAAGATCCAGAAATGGTTCTGTATGCTAGAGTCAGTGACTTGTACTGAATGCGAGCAGCTACAGGGAGCCAATGGAGGGAAGTGAGTAAAGGAGTGACATGAGTTCGCTTGGGCTGGTTAAACACAAGTCGGGCTGCAGAGTTTTGAATTAGTTGAAGAGGTCGGATTGTGGAAGCTGGGAGACCGGCAAGTAGCGCATTACAATAATCGAGTCGGGATAGGACTAGGGCTTGAACAAGCATTTGGGTAGCATGTTCAGTCTTATAACATATTATGTTATAATGACTTATGACATAGTCAGCATTATAACATATTACATTACATTTAGCGGACACTTTTATCCAAAGCGACTTACAAGGTGAGCGCAGGGTTCATCACAACATCCCCCCTGTAGCAATCAGGGTTAAGGGTCTTGCTCAAGGACCCAAAGTGGTAACTTCAGTGGACCTGGGATTTGAACACACAACCTTCAGATTAACCGGCCAACACCCTGACCACTGAGCTACCGCTTTATGATCAAACATTGCCAGCTGTTCAGAACCCTAAGGCCAGACCTTGTTTTTTTTTATATATATCATGAATAATTAATTACCCCATTCTGTTCAATCATGCCCCCAGATAAAGACGGACACGCTGAGGCTTCACTGATCAATCGATCACATGGGACGTCTTTAAAATTGGAATGGTTCCACAACTAAATCAAGTTCTCCATGATAACTGACTCATGACGGGAAGCTCATAATTCTTGAAGTCTGTACACACACTCCCTGAACGAGTGTGTATGAACACACCCCATGTGTCCTCTCTGATTGGCCAGTGCCGTGGCAGTCGTGTCTGAGCAGTATAAAGGCGGAGAAGAGCCGACTGATCTCAGACTGTCGTGATCTTTATCCACTAAGGAGCTTCTCTGCGTCTCAGTCGGATATTTCCCCCCCACCTCCACCAGCGCCATGTGTAAGGGGCTTGCTGCCCTACCTGCCACCTGCTTGAAAAGGTATGAAACTTCTTTTGTTTTGTTAGAACAAGATAAAAAAAAAAACATGCTGTATGTGTTTGTAATTTAAGTGCCTTAAGTCAAAAAAATGATAATAATCCCTGAGTCTTTATTATTTAATATCTATTGTTTAATGTATTATTTTAAGCCTCATTTCTTCTTCACAGTGCTAAAGACATTAAGCACAAAATCGGCTTCTTGCTTCAGAAGGAGCCCAATCAGGAGCAGAAGCCGACTAAAGAGAGAGAGAAGTGCACCTCGGCAAAAAGGTGAGCGGGTTTAGAGTCCAGATTCGTGTCCTGTAAACACAAAATGTGGTGCTCAGCTTATTTAGGGTGACCATCGTGAGGTTTTTTTGAGCGATTCATGCATATTAATGTATAATTTAATTAAAACAAGCACGTTTTTTTAAATAAATGTCTTCATTCTGTCTCATAGCTCGGCTCCCATTGATACTGAAAAATGGAAAACTTCGTTCGGCAACTTGATTAGTAGTGATGGTAAGCGTGAACAGCAGCTAAACCATTTCACATGGATGTTAAAGGCATAGTTTTATTAGAGTTCCAGCAAAAGCAGAAAAAAAATGTTTTATACGACTTGTTTCAGATTTATCTCTCTGATTTTAGCAGAATTGAACATTAAAATAGTTTTTTCTGGTCTCTAGAAGACTTTGATTATACATGTCATGAAAATGGGGATCTGGAATTAACAAAATTTTTATTGCTTTAAATACTTCATTTATGGTATTTTGTAATTGTAAGTAAAATGAACATATTGGTGAAAAAAATCTTAAGGGTTTCTGTGCACGGAATTTATAATAAGCATTTTTCAGGGTAAATTCCTTAAATAAAAAAAATGTAAAAGTCATATTTAAATATATTCTCTATAGAGAATAATTAATACATAAAAAAAATCTATTTAAAAAATATATATATTTTTTCCCCCTCACCACAGCATTCCAAACCAAAGCAAAAAATGTGTCTTAAAAAAAGAAAAGAAAAGAAAAAAAAAAAAATTGTAATTTGTATAAAGCAGCATGACTGCGTGATGCTCATAATTCAATGTTCACGCACAAAGCAAACATGGCTGTTTTTTCTTTCTTTATTTTTTTAATGGAACCGGCCTCACGGCGTTCTCATGCCCCTCAGGGTGCGTTTCATGTCCACAGCCTCCCCTCGGTGGCCCTCGAGCTGTCCCAGTGTTCTGCTTGGTTAGCCTCAAGGGTCAGGCAACGCAAGGACAGCCGTGAGGAGCGGCACATTCTGGGAATGGCCTCAGAGTTTGAGGACTGACCCCATAATGTAAACGTCCTCCCCAGCTTCTGACCCCAAAGCCTTTCCTCAGGGGCCCAAATCAGATAGTCAGAGGCACAAAGTCTGATCACATGACGCATGCATTGTATTGAGTTGACGAGAAGATCTGAGATAATGCTCGGACAGCAGGATGTATATTAACCACACGTCTGTCTCTCCGCAGTCGGACGGGCCGCCTTCGCCGCGTTCCTAAAGTCCGAATTCAGTCAGGAGAACATCGAGTTCTGGGTGGCGTGTGAGGATTTCAAAAAGAGCCCCCTCGAGCAAATGCCGGCCAAAGCCAAGAAGATCTTCCAGCAATATGTTGATGCCGATTCCCCGAATGAGGTAAGACCCCCCCCCCCCCGACCTGAGAGAACCTCGGATTCCGCGTTGAAGCTTAAATTATTCTGCATGTGTCCTAAACAACACGATTATTTCCTGAAGGTCAATTTGGATTCCAGCACCAGACAAGAAACCAAGCGAAACCTGGAGACGTGCGACGCCTCCTGCTTCGAGGAGGCCCAAAGCAAGATTTTTACCCTGATGGAAAAGGACTCGTACCGCCGCTTTCTGAAGTCCAAGCTGTTCCTGGACCTGTCCGAGCCGCGCCGCGACGAGAAGCGCTGCGGCTTACAGCGCAAAGGGACTCTCAACGAGTTCGGCCAGTGCCTCCTCTCGCACTGCGCCTAGACCGTCCGAAGATCACCGGCTAGGGCTCCCGTTCAGTACACCAATTATCGCCCATCCGCTGAGGGGTTCGGGGTTAGACATTAAGCTGCGTCTCCGCCAGCCCGCCTACCTAGACAGACATCAGAATGTACACCGATCGGCTCTCTCCGTGACTTTAAAACACTCAACAATTCGACCAGGGTCAGTCAGAAAGCTTAGAAGTCGTATTAAAGCTGGAGTTGTATTAAAGGGGACGTCCAGATCGTTTGTTAAAACGCAGGAGGACGAAGAGAAGGACGAGAACGTTTACAGTGATTATATTTGCACCCGACTGTTACAGTGAAGGTTGTGATACCGAATACGATCCCCCCCAAGAAATCCCCCCCCCGCGACGTGGAGTGGCACGCGACGTGCCGCTACACCGGAGGAAGACGCCCACCACATACGCCCCACGCACTCCCACATATCTTATTTATTCTCTGCGCTATCAGGTATCCACTCAAGTCAATCCGACTCAACATGAAGAGGGACGAGGGGGAGCGTGATATTTATTGATTGTACCGTAGTCCATTTGTTTCCGTGCTGTGAAGTTTAACAAATGTAACGCTGGTATCTCGGCTTTTATTAGAATAAATGGCTCTCTGTTTACATATTTGTTTAGTCCTGTGGATACACACGTATTTATTGTACTGTTTATGAATAAAGTCGTCTATCTGAAGAGCTGTGTTTGAGGACGCAGACATTTTTACGAGTCTCACGTCTGATTCGGTCGATTGTGTCAGATGGAAATGCAGTACAGAGGTATTTAAATATATTCCAAGCTTCTTGCAATAATTGAGCCTATCCCAGTGTTGGTGCCTTGTTTTGGGTGTAAGGTTCTCCCCCGGATGGGCATGGGGAACCCCCCTCCCCCCATGACCCTAGCAGAGGGTTAAACCGAGGATGGTGCGAAGCGGTTCCTTACCTCTGGGAGCTGCGAATGCGTGGGTTCTGCTGCCGCTCTCCCGGTGGATGCTGAGTTAGGTTCCATCGCCTCCAGACATCCAAACCTTAAGATCAGAAAATGAAAATCATTTAAAACTTTAAAACAGCCCAGTGTGAAGAACATACCAAACAAAACCGGATGTTTTAAATAATGAAAATAAAATATACTGAATATTCACCGTGAGGGGCGGCACAGTGGCTTAGTGTTTAGCACGTTCTCCTCGCAGCTCTAGGGATTACCGATTCGAATCCCCATCTGGGTGGAGTTTCCATGTTCTCCCCGTGTCCGCATGGGTTTCCTCCGGGTTCTCCGGTTTCCTCCCACAGTCCAAAAACATGGATCAAGTTAATTGAATTCTCCAAATTGCCCCATATAGAGTGTGTCTGTGTGAGTGAGTGTGTGCCCAGTGATAGATTGGCACCCTGTCCTGGGTGTATCTGCCCAGCGTCTGAAACGTTCTCCCCTGGATGGGCATGGGGACCACCCCCGCGACCCTAAGAGAGGATAAAGCGGAAGATGGATGGATGGATTCACTGTGAGCTTCTACAGATCACCAAACCCCTTGCAGAACCAAAAAAATTTTTTAGCCCGACACACTGACACCATGATGTTAGGATCAGGTTCTTGGTTTGGTTTCATGGCTCCTTGTTCCTGTTTTTTTTTCCTCCCAAAGACATAGTTCTTTGAATTTCAGATCCAATCAGAAGCAATCAGATGCCTCTGCACAACTTTTGCATACAACTGTACAATATTGAACAAGGGGTAGCTAAAATAGTGCATAATTATAACAGAGAACATGCCAAATCTCACTCAAGAACCATAGAAAAGATTTGAACATCATGTTCCAGATATTTATTTAAAGCATAGCTTGATAGTTGGGGGTCAATGTGCAGGGACAACCACAACAACGTCTCCCCGGGGTAATAGAGGTTGAAGACCCACACTGGGAACTTTTTGGTGACCTCCCAACCTTCAGCCCCGCGCTGAGCCACCGTGTCCTAATGTAACACCGTTTAAATCCTATCCCTGCTCGTCTTTCTACTTGTCTGAAGCTTCTTCCTTATATGGTCACTTAAGACTTCACCTGGTTTACGGGAATAACAAACAGAGCGGAAGCGTGTCCACATCGAGCCTCAGAACAGGTTTCCATGGTGCTTTGCTTTCACGCATTCTGCAGACATCCACAGTTTGTATTTATCAATAAACAGTCGGAAAAAAAACCCCTCTGTGAGTCAGCGGAGAAAAACCATAATGACCTCCCTCTGATTTTAAAAGAACATTTTGAATACACAACCTCAGAGACGCCGTAGTTTTTATTTTTGTGAGGTTTTTTTTTACTCCAGAGAGGTAATGAAGCTGAACACTGACAGCGGTTGGCGTTTCAGTGTTTTAATTTTGCCCGTGTCAGGGTTATTATGGTTTACAGTTTCAGAGAAAAGAGAATAACAAATATATTCACATCACGCTGCGGCAGCAGGACGTCAATACAGCGTGAAACTAACAGAACCGAACAACAATGGGGGACAGAGGACCGTTGGGTGACCAGAATGAGGCAGGGAGACGAAATAAACCAATTCATTTAATAATATCTGGTTTAGAGGCCAAAAATGGGTAAGGTAAAAAAAAAATAAAGTTAAAAACAGAACAAGATAATAAAAAAAATTATAAATAAAATAATAATAAACACTACGGGCGGCACGGTGGCTTAGTGGTTAGCATGTTCTCCTCTCAGCCTTAGGGATTCCCTGTTTCGAATCCCCATCTGGGTGGAGTTTCCATGTTCTCCCCGTGTCTGCGTGGGTTTCCTCCAGGTTCTCCGGTTTCCTCCCACAGTCCAAAAACATGGATCAAGTTAATTGAATTCTCCAAATTACCCCCTATAGAGTGTGTGTGTGAGTGAGTGTGTGCCCAGCGATGGATTGGCGCCCTTTCCTGGGTCTATCTGCCCAGCGCCCGAGACGTTCTTCCCTGGATGGGCGTGGGGAACCCCACCGCGACCCTAATAGAGGATAAAGCGGGTGATAATGAATGAATGAATGAATGAATAAACACTACAGAAATCAGAGGATGGAGATAAAACAAAAAAATGTCAAATAAGTTCTTACTGGATGACTGTCCCAAGGAGGCGGCCACAGGGACGTCCCAAGGAGGAGGCGGCCACAGGAAGGTCGCAAGTAGGTGGCCACAGGAATGTCCCAAGGAGGAGGCAGCCAAAGGAAGGTCCCAAGGAGGCAGCCACAGCAACGGTCCCAAGAAGGCGGCCACAGAAAGGTCCCAAGGAGGCGACCACAGGAACGGTCCCAAGGAGGAGGCGGCCACAGAAAGGTCCCAAGGAGGCAACCACAGGAACGTCCCAAAAAGGCGGCCACAGAAAGGTCCCAAGGAGGCGACCGCAGGAAGGTCCCAATGAGGAGGCGACAACAGAAAAGGCCCAAGGAGGAGGCGGCCACAGAAACGTCCCAAGGAGGCGGCCACAGGAAGCATATAGGCTGTTACAAAGGTGAGAAACCAATCAGAACAAAGAGGTGATAATTAACAAAGACAAAACAGCTGAGTGTAATTATCAAAGGAGAACGAGCACAAAAGCTGTGTTCAAAATCCCTCCCCATCGCAGTTCTAATGCACCATATAGTACACGTCCACCAAACATGTCCTCGTGTTATATGAATTCTCATGTGATTCTGACTCACTCCATACTGCACTAAATACCCCGCCAAGCGGCGACGCCTTTCAGCATCTTCAACGTAGAAGTTACCGATAGACGTCAATTATTAGTAATATTGGCAAATTTATTGGTAATTTCGAGAATTCCATGACACTCCAGGACAAGACCATGAGAATCACATTAATAACCCTGCTTAGACCTGACGTGCCGTCCCCGAGCGACCCGAGCGTCGCCAGCATGGCACCGACTGCAAAATGACGAGTGTCCGTGATGTAGGACCCTCTGACTCCCGGGTGTGCGTGTGAATTAATGAGTGAATGACCTCTGGATGTGAATGACCGACACCCCGTCCCGCTGTGAGCACCATGCCGATGTTGTGCGACTGAAATGGCGCGACCTCAGCCAGCCGGCCTGGATTTACATCTCCAACATCTGGACTGCCGTCTCCAGGATGCATCTCGACTTAATGGCATACTTCTTTCTAATTCATTCATTCATTCATTATCTCCCGCTTATCCTCTATTAGGGTCGCGGTGGGGTTCCCCATGCCCATCCAGGGGAGAACGTCTCGGGCGCTGGGCAGAAAGACCCAGGACAGGGCGCCAATCCATCACTGGGCACACACTCACTCACACAGACACACTCTATAGGGGGCAATTTTGAGAATTCAATTAACTTGATCCATGTTTTTGGACTGTGGGAGGAAACCGGAGAACCCGGAGGAAACCCATGCAGACATGGGGAGAACATGGAAACTCCACCCAGATGGGGATTCAAACTGGGAATCCCTAGCGCTGAGAGGCGAACGTGCTAACCACTAAGCCACTGTGCCCTCTTTCTAATTCATTACCTTAAATATAATAACCAATCTGCTTGGTATTTATTACGTGCCATTAGAAAAATGTCCCGTGACGCTGTGCTGCTGTTCTCCTGCTGCCGGAAGCAGAAATGATTATAAAGTATTAAATGCATCCCATCATGGATCTACATGGATCTTGGGATGGACCCTTAAATTGATGGTTGTGCCCAAATGAATATGATCTCAGTCTCACAAGGATGTATTAGAAAATACATCCAGCCATTAACTTCCACTTTAGCCTCTATTAGGGTCGCGGGGGGGATCCCCATGCCCATCCAGGGGAGAACGTTTCGGGCGCTGGGCAGACAGACCCAGGACAGAAGGTCAATCCATCGCTGGACACACACTCACTCACACACACTCTATATGGGGCAATTTGGAGAACTCACTTGACTTGATCCATGTTTTTGGACTGTGGGAGGAAACTGGAGAACCCGGAGGAAACCCATGCGGACACGGGGAGAACATACAAACTCCACCCAGATGGGGATTCGAACCGGGAATCCCTAGTGCTAAAAGGCGAACGTACCAAACACTAAGCCACCGTACCGCTCTGTATTAGTAAATAAATAATAATAATAATAATAATAATAATAATAATAGGGAGCTGAACTGGGACCTGCTGGATCCTCAGGGACGGGATGCTCCCTGTAGGTAAAGCGTACAGCTTCAGATGTTACAGCGAAGCCAGAACAGTTAAGTGGATGAATAATTAGGGTCTGCAAGGACAGAACAGAGTCTGAGCATGTTTTTTTTTTTTTTCTCTCCCCCCTGAATGATTTATCTCCATCTGTTCTCTGGTCCCTCTGGATGGTTCCAGAAGCCTGCAGGCCACTCATTACAGTGGAACACGGGTCGTGATGTAATTACACGTTGTCCTGTAGCTTTAGGTGTGACAGATAAAGATCTGCTGGAACATTGGACGGGTTGGCTTTTGAAATGCCACACACAACACACACACACACACACACACCCTCAGATGCACTGTGGGGACATCACATAGACTTCTATTCATTTAGTGGAGACTTTCCCAAACCATAAATACTTAAACATTAACCATAAAGTAAACTAACCATTACTATGACCATACAACATTATTGTATAGGGTACTGCAGGCTGGTCCCCACAGTTATATTGTATATGATGTATGTGTGTGTGTGTGTGTGTGTGTGTGTGTGTGTAAACCAATTTCCCCCACAATGTTATATATACCTGTACCCACCCATACACACGTCCACATGATAAAACCATCAGACAATTAGAAAAAATTGTTTAACTTAATTGACTTGCCATTACCCCCCCCCCCCCCACCCCTACGCCAAATGCTTTGTAATATGCATAAGATAATTACTGTGAAGTGAACGGTCCATTCTCACGCGTTTCATTGCCATATGAATCGAACAGCTCCAATACACGGACCGAAAATGATGGCGAGGCAACCGGTGGGGGGTGGGGGGTAAAAACACCCCTAATGCAACATAAAATGACTCAAGATTTCATTAACCATGACCTTCCTTTCATTCCCTTTCGGTCTTTCTGCATTAACACATCAGTTCACACCAAATTGCCCTTTATTCACCTCGAACCTGCAAATCGAGCTTATAGAGGCAGGACGAGGAGGCGTGACGGATGTGAGGGACGCGGGATGTCGCCTGGACAGACGATTGCGTTCTCTGTGATTCTGTTCTTGACATTTTACCAACAACCGGGATCCTAAACCTGATCATATACATAAAAAATATAAATATTAAAATACGCTTTAAAACGACCCCCCCAATCACAGGAGGATGGCACTGCTGCCCGCAGGGAATGAATGTGATTTTTGTTGGTAAATTTACTCGATGAAAGCAAAGAGTAAATTTAACGCGTGAAACCATCAGAGACAAATGAATAGAAATAAAAATAATAAACCAGCATTACATACTTCAGATGGCGTATGACCCACACAATTCATATCACACCACAGGTGGCACTATTCTTAATTATATAAAAGAAACGGCAAAAGCGTGGACACCCCGTCACAGAGGAGCTGAGTCGACCATGCTCAGACACTAGGGGGACCCCTGTTCTAGCTAGCTTTTCTTAAAGAGGCTATGGCTCAGCAGAGAGCAGTGAATTGTGTTTTTCACTCGGCGGGAATTGACGTTATTTGTGGCGCCTTGCTTCCAGCAGACACCTGACCCGCTCCCAGCCCCTTTAGGCACGATGGTCAGGGCCGTCTGGAAAAATTTAAACGCTTAAGGTAAATTGTATAGGGTACTGCAGGCTGGTCCCCACAGTTATATTGTATATGATGTATGTGTGTGTGTGTGTGTGTGTGTGTGTGTAAACCAATTTCCCCCACAATGTTATATATACCTGTACCCACCCATACACACGTCCACATGATAAAAACATCAGAGTAGATCATCATGCCTGACCATAAACGTAAAAAAAAAAAAACAAATGTTAAGAAATCATACATCCATCTATTATCTTCCTTTATCCTATACTAGGGTTGGAGGGGGAGGGGGGGGGTTCGGGCGCTGGACAGATACACCCAGGACAGGGCGCCAATCTATCGCTGGGCACACACTTACTCTATATGGGGCAGTTTGGAAAATTCAGTTGACCTTGATCCATGTTTTTGGACTGTGGGAGGAAACCGGAGAACCCAGAGGAAACCCATGCAGACACGGGGAGGACATGGAAACTCCACCCAGATGGGGATTCGAACTGGGAATCCCCAGCGCTGAGAGGAGAACATGCCAATCACTAAGCCACCATGCCGTCCTGGTTAAGGAATCAATTTAGATGAATTCTTTTTAAAGTGTGATGCAGGAATCGGGTCTAATAGTTTTAAACTGCCGCACTTCCAGTTCTAATTCCAGCTGCTCATCTGTGTTAATTACATTCAGATTAAAAAAAAATAATAATAATAAAACGAGACTCTGTTTTAATTGCTAATCACATGACGTCCCCCACCGTTTCTGAAACGTGGTCGTAAATATTAAGCCCATAGTAATTGTGTCTTCTGATTCCACGAAACGGATTGACTTACTTTCTGAGATTAATCCCTTTTTAATTGGTCCACTTGACCTCGGTGGCCTACAAGTCCTCCGTTCCATTTTGCTAGTTCAGTTCTCAGTAATGTTTATTGAAAATACTTACAATATAAGTCAATGTCAGGATAAATATGAGTTATTTGGAGAAATACGTCACGGTGACCGTCTTGGCGGTTCCACAGGCCGAATCACGATATTGTTTTTGCCATTTCGTTATGGTTACCGAGCCGCGTTGCTACGTGCGATGTCAAAGTGTTCACATAGTCCTCTGGTTTGCTTAGGAAAACGTTAGCAGTGTGTGAGATTTTAAAGTTCCTGCAGCTTGGAACGGATCGGCAACGTGACCAAAAAAAAAAATAATAAAAAAAATAAAATAAAATAAATTGTCATTCATTTTCATTCATTATCTCCCGCTTATCCTCTATTAGGGTCGCGGTGGGGTTCCCCATGCCCATCCAGGGGAGAACGTCTCGGGCGCTGGGCAGATAGACCCAGGACAGGTCGCCAATCCATCGCTGGGCACACACTCACTCACACAGACACACTCTATATGGGGCAATTTTTGAGAATTCAATTAACTTGATCCATGTTTTTGGACTGTGGGAGAAAACCGGAGAACCCGGAGGAAACCCACGCAGACACAGGGAGAACATGGAAACTCCACCCAGATGGGGATTCGAACCGGGAATCCCTAGCGCTGAGAGGAGAACGTGCTAAACCACTAAGCCACCGTGCCGCCCTCAAACGTGACAATTCCCCTTAAATAACACTGATTGCTTCCCAAGCAGCAGGCAGATAAAAGCTGGCGATCCATTTCTCGGAGCTGTAACAATATTAGCCTTTGCAAATCTCATTAGCACAGTATTTCAGACGTTTTTCGGCTCGGCTGCCAGACGTTGTGCCGTAGCGAGCGTGCTATTTTAAAAAACGTAATAAACCCAAATGCAATTAAGAAACATTTGCAAAAGTTCAACTGGTAGCACTCGGCTTCGCTCGAAACGAACCGCTCGGCGGATCAGAGTGCGTGGTCACCTTTGGCCGAGTTCGACCCCCCCCGCCCCGGGTGCCCTATCAGAGCTGAAAACCATCACACACTGAAGCTTGTTAGCCCTCTGTGAAGTTCTCACCTTCAGAACCGGAGGCTGGAAACGAGCGCAGGAAGTGACCGCTGGCTGCTCACGCTGGTCACTACGCATTTGAAGTCTTTTCCCGCAGACGCGAGCGATCAGCATGCATCAGAACTCCGAAACAAACTCCGTGGACGGGTATGAGAATTAGAAATGCTTCATCTAGAACGCGGGCGGCACAGTGGCTTAGTGGTTGGCATGTTCTCCTCTTAGTACTAGGGATTCCCGGTTCGAATCCCCATCTGGGTGGAGTTTCCATGTTCTCCCCATGTCCGCGTGGGTTTCCTCTGGGTTCTCCGGTGTCCTCACACAGTCCAAAAAACATGGATCAAGGTGAGTTGAGTTCTCCAAATTGCCCCATATAGAGTGTGTGAGTGAGTGTATGCCCAGTGATAGATTGGCGTCCTGTCCTGGGTGTATCTGCCCAGCGCCCGAAACGTTCTCCCCTGGATGGGCATGGGGAACCCCTCCGCGACCCTAGTAGAGGATAAAGTGGGAGATAATGGATGGACAGACGGCTTTAGAACGTGTCAGTCTCTCATTTCCATAACAACCAGAATGAATGCCTTTCACAAAAGTCATGTCCTAATCCACTTAATGATTCATGGTTGTGTTTTTTTTTAAGAGCCAGGTGTTCTCCGACTTTGGCGGGTTGCTATTTGAGTGGTGCAGCTACCTGGACTCAATGCACTGCTCCATGAGGAGAACCCACAGTACAGCCTGTGTTGATCCACCGCCAAGAGAGCAAAGGACTGTATAAAAAAATAGATAAATAAGAAATTTAATGGTTTATAAACACAATTTCAGAAGCAGCTTGAGCAGTTTAGTGTGTTCACCTGCACCGAAGCTTAATACCCCCGTCTGATGCAGATCCCGTCTCCTGCACCTGCCTATTTTCACTTTACTTTCACAGTCATGCACAAGCAATTACAATCAATCCAATCGAATTACACAAGCTGCCCCGCGTGTGAGGAACAATCCGTACCTCGCTGCCGGGATGTGGTCGTCCTTCTCACAGACCGACTCTGAAGAGGCAGGATGATTGCCGAAGCTCTGAGGTAAAAGCGTGGATGAAGTGGAGCATCAGCTCTTTGCCGTGTGCGTGGGCGAGGCGCTTTACACCGCCGACCTTGCGCGCTACCGAGTTACACCGTTCATTAAAAATGCTTTAGAAACCAAACAAAACCGGGAATCAGAAAATGCTGAAGCAAGGCGAGGTCAGAGGCACATGGACCGTCTGGAACAATCCGGGTGAAGATCCAGAGTGGGTTTAATATCCACTAAATAACTATAAGAGTTCAGAACCGAATCAGTTTATCTACAGTTTCATCCATTCATTCATCACATCTTATTTTAGATACTTAAATCCATCCATCGTGTTCCACTTTATCCTCTATTAGGGTTGCGGGGGGGGGGGGGGGTTCCCCATGCCCATCCAGGGGAGAATATTTCAGGCACTGGACAGATACACCCAGGACAGGATGCCAATCTATCACTGGGCACACACACACACTATATGGGGCAATTTGGAGAATGCAATTGACCTTGAGCCATGTTTTTGGACTGTGGGTGGAAACCGGACCCCCCCCCCCCCCCCCCCCCCCCCCCCCCCCCCCCCCCCCCCCCCCCCCCCCCCCCCCCCCCCCCCCCCCCCCCCCCCCCCCCCCCCCCCCCCCCCCCCTCTGCTGCAGATGTTTGCAGACTGTAATTGCATTCATCACTTGGTCAGCGGAACAGATGGCCAGATTTTGACAAGGGCATCATGTGCGAGTGCGCTTTTAAGACGGGAATAAATAAGCATTCATGAATATATGAGCGCACACACTGTGTCGGCAACACAAAATCTCCATGCATTACATTTTCACAGCCTCTTTTTTAACTGGCGTTTCACCACAGGATATTTTTCCTGCATTTAAAATAACTCCTTGTAGCTACTGGATATGGAACATTCAGTACGGGAATCAGTTCTTATTTTTGTGGTCAATTACCTGAAAAATGACGGTTATTCCATACGAGACCGGCAGTTCGCCTCCTCCACACGTTCGACGGAGCAGGTTATGCATTTGGTGACGATTCTGAAGATAAAAAGCATCTCGCTGCTTGAAATGTGACAGATTTGCAGCATAAAATGAAAACTATAATAGCTTTTAGCAGCAATTCTAATAGTCAATAGGTAAATACACGGTCTGACCAAATACAAGGTGACGACCTGGATGTAACTCTGATCTGGGGTTCTGCAGTTGGACAGGTGTGGGTTCAACATCGTAATGAGGTCGGCTGACCTGAATCTACTGCATCACCAGGTTCTTCCATCAATGGATCGGTTCTTCTAATGACATGTAAATATTTCCAAGATGACGAGATCAAGATGAATCAAGCTCAAAATGTGAGAGAGTGGTTCAGGGAGCATGAGGCATCACTCACACATGGATCGTCCACCACAGAGTCCAGACCCGAACCAGACCGAGATCGTTGGGATGTGCTGGAAGAGATGTTGTGCAGTGGTCCATATCTCCATCATCAATACAAAATCTTGGGGGAAAATGTCATGAAATTCTGGGCAGGAATCAATGCTTGTGGAGATGATGTCGCAGTGAATGTGTGATGTCACCAATGATGAAGTCTTCTGCCGAGGATTTTAGTTTGGACTCAACGTCCACTGCATCGTCTCACATTAGTGTCCAACAATATAGTCCACCAGCATTGAGGGATTCCAGTCACTATGATAACACAGTTCCATCGTGGTGATGTCATCATGATCATCACTTACTGCACCAAGATGATCAGAGAAGGTCCAAATGAGATACAGGAAAGAGATTTTCAATGATGTTCCATTTCATCACTTTGTGAGAGTGAAGAAGCATCAAACAGTTTGATGCAGTTTGGTTTTTTGATCGTTGACGAGGAAATTTTAGGAAACAAGTGGACCACAGTGGACTCTTCTTTTATATCTTCCACAGATCATTGGAACCTCTGACACTGCTGCCAAAGTCAGTATATACACCGTGCATTAATAATTAATACTTCAGCCAGTATATCTGTATCATCAACAAAACATTGTGCACTGCGATAAACAATCATGATTTTAAGTCTTTTTTTTAATATCAGTATGTCATCATTATAGTACTTGACCTACAGTACCAGCCAAAAGTTTGGACACACCTCCTTTTTACTCAACTCCATGTTATCATTAACTGACAATAAATACGGATGGACTACAGTCTGTAATTGTAAAACTACAAAGTCCATTTGTATGGCAAGTGGAGGACATGGACGATGGAGCAACAAGGGGGCGTGTCCAAACGTCTGACTGGCACTATGTGTATAGTACCTGACTCTGGTTCGTTACATATAAATCTGGATCAAGGGACAAAAAAACAATAAACTGGTTCTTATTATTTTCACTTTGTGTATTTAAAGCAAAGCATGAATGAAAATATAAAATATTTACATCAGGAAAATAAATAGATATTCAGAACTTTAATGTAATTATGCATTTCATTTCATATGATCGACTGCAAACGTACATACACACACACACACACACACGAGGTGAGTTTGATACGCAGGTGCTCAATAAGTCCTTCAAATTCACAATGTTTTGGTTTCATACTGATTTGTCGCTGATTACATTTCTTTAGTATATCGTTAATAGGTCATTTTAAAAGCCGAGGGGAGAAGTAATTAGCAATATGCCGCTGTCCTGTCGACCTGCGGTCCCCAAATACTTTAGATCTTAATGTTGGTGATAAGAACTTGATGGAGCACCTTATATGGCACACAGTGCTGTAGGTTAATAAATGAATATAAGGTACAACATGCAGTGGTTTATAGGAATACTGTGAAATCACAAAGACATACGAACACTGAGCTGTAATTAGGAACAACTGTCTGGAAGCCTTAATGTTCAGATCAGCCAATCAAGTGGAAAGGAAGATAAAAAACCAATAGACTGAGGTAAAAATTGCACGTTGGTGACATTGTTGGTGCCAGATGGAATCGTATGAGAATTTCTATAACCGCCAATCTTTGAGTATTTAATTTTTAGATCTCTTGGATTTTTGTCCACATAGTCCAGTGGGGGATGGGTGGAGTGGTTGGCATAGTGGATAGCACATCTACCATTTAGTGCTGGGGATCCAGGTTCGGATCCCGATCTGGGTGGAGTCTCCATGTTCTCCCTGTGAACCTATGGGTTTTCTCTGGATTCCGTCCACAGTCCATAAACATGGATTTGAGGCAATTTGGCTGCTTTAAATTGCCCCTATCTAAATTTCCCATATATAGCAATGGCTTGGGTGTATTCTTCCCTGAATGGCTGAATGGCATTGTGAAAATTAGGGAAGGTGTATTGTTCCTAACACAGTGCTCAGTGAGTGCATATCAAAATAATAAATGCATCATGAAAATAGAAGGTGTATAGATCTCACACATTGTGTACTTCTTTTATTGTAGGCAGTGTGTCCACAGCTGCAAGTGCTAATGATAATATTTAAAATAATAATGAAATCAATAATAAATCGTAAATGTCTTTGTGTGCATGGTGTCATTTAGTTGTGATGCTGCTAATGGTAATTAAAGTAAATGTGCTTTAAGAGGACATCGTCCTTTCGTTATGAATCCTCCCGATGTATTTTCTGCTGCGATCCCCCGGGTCTGTCTGAATAAGAAGTTCCCCAGCGCTTTAGAGCAATCCACTCCTACATGATATTCCCATCTTAGCGACTTACAAACCGCAAAGAGCCTCCTCTCCGTTTCCCAGGGACTCTGTGCATTTAAACATGTCATTCTGCCTTTCACTGTGAATGATGATGATGTGCCTCCTCTCAGGATTAGGAGTGTGTCCTCGTACATGTAACCCAAGAGTGTTAACATTAATGTGAATGTTTCTTAAAAAAAAAAAAAAAATCTGCAGTCTGCATCTGTATGTCTGTGTTTGCGGGGTGGCCATGAGGCTTAAGACACACGTGTTAACTGCACCTATGGTTTCCGGCTGCCCATTAAAAAAAATAAAATAAAAAAAATAAAATAAAGCATGAATAGCCCACACAGATTTCAGAGACCACCAACGAATGATGAGTGGGAGAGCATCTGAGGACGGAACAACCCTCTCATTCCGGCCACGTGGGATTTAAAGTGACACGCTACGTCCGAATAACAGACATGGCCTTGTTGGCTTGTTGAAGAACATGACTCACTTTTTTAAAACGGATGCAGCTTGAATTCTAATGATGTTTATTCAGCATTCGGTTTTATTTCATATAGAACATTTTTCACCGTCACTGAGCCAATATTCAAGTTGGAGACTGATTACAGGTGAGGGTTGAATTAAGGTTTGGACACACCCCCTTTGTTCTCCACTTACCATATAGATGGACTTTTTAGTTTAAGTGACTTATAGACTGTAGTCCATCTGCTGGCATAGAAATAATGGGGTTCTAGAGAACAAGGTACACAGTATGTACTGTAGAACACAAACAGATGGACTACAGAATAGAATTGTAGAACTACAAAGTCCATCTTTACATAAGACATGGACATGAAGTGGAGCAGAAAGGGGACGTGTCCAAACTTTTGATTGGTACTGTAGTTGCTTTCTCAACCTCGAGGGAACTTTAGATGACGTTTTCCTTGTGCTCATATGTATATGTATATATATAATAATAAAAATACATTTTATAATGAGTACTTTGACTAATAATGGTAACTGTAATAATTACTGAATCTAATCAAAACAATAACTGTAGGTTAAAGTAGAGCAGAAAGCTCAGATTTTGGCCATTACGGTTGATATATGGTTTTGTCATATAAGTAATTGTAAAATAAAGAATAAAATCAGCTGATAGAGTTGAAATGCATGCTGGGTGCCAATTTAAAACCTGCTGCAGAAATCCTGACGTTCTAAAGGTATCGCCTAGAAACACCAACCGGAAACTAAATTTAGAAGAGACAGGAGATACCAAACCGAATCCAACTACAATCAGAACCTGGCCGGGGTCGAGTCCCCACGACGTCGTCGCTCCGTTCTACTTAATGAGTTCCAGATAGGGCTCCGATTTGAGAAATCGCCCGAAGGAATCCTTCTCCATTAGAGTGTGAATGCGCCTCTGTGCCAGGTCGAAGGTGGTTGCGGAGAGCTCCACCAGGTTCTTCAGGGTCACGTCTTTGGTGTAGTGGTCGATGTTGATCTGAGGACAGGGGACAGCAGCAGGGAGAACATTGAGTACTTACAATGGGGCATTATAACAGAAGTAGACGTTGCCCTGTCTTTGTCTGTTACGGGAATTATATTCTGATTAACCCTCTACTAGGAGGTTCTCTATTCTCATCAAGGGGAAAAAGTTTGGGGCGCTGGGCAGATACACCCAGGACAGGGCGCCAATCCATTGCTGGGCACACACTCACCCTCACAAACTACATGGGGCAATTTAGAGTGGTCAATTCACCCTGAATCTATGTTTTTGGACATTGGGAGGAAACCGGAGAATCCAGAGAAGACCCACACAGAGATGAGAAGAACATGGACTCTCCAACCGATGTGGGATTCAAACTCCGCCCCCAAACACAATTCTATTAAAGACGGTCGGCTGAAAAACCCACTGAAGATAAAAAATAAATAAGTAATAAAACATTCCCGTCTTTCTAGAAGGTTCATCATAAGTGGTTACATTCACACTTCTAATTAAATCTAAGTGCCCCCCCCCCACTGCAACATCCTCCTGAATGCACACTGTTCTCGCGAGCGGGAGGCCAATTAGACCAAAGAGGTTCTTCAAAGGATCTCGTCAGTGGCAGAGCGAGTGAGGCTGAAAGTGTGAACCGTTAATTTACTTCGAGTCGAAGGCATTAAGTAGCTACCGCGCTCACGTTCTGCACTTCAGTCGGGTGTAAGGGGTACAGGTGAAAGTCGTGAGCTGACCTCTTTGGGTCCACCAGTCCGGATGAAGTCCTCATAAATCTTCTTGGCTTTGGCAGCCATTTTCAGGGGCGACTTGGTCTTTTTAAAATCCTCACATGCCACCCAGAACTGGATGTTCTCCTCACTGAACTCCGACTGCAGGAAGCTGCTGAACGCCGCCAGACCATCTGGGAAAGAAAAATGGGTTTCCCAATTAGCACTTGTCCAAAAATAAATTAGACCATTCATTATTTTCACGACCGGGATTGGTAAGAAAGCCATCAGGTCATTGTTTCCAGACTACAGAACACGAAATATAGGGGCAATTTTGAATCAGCCTATTCACCTTGAATCCATGTTTTTGGACGGTGGAAGAAGCCAGAGAAGGCTCATGTGGACACATGAGGAGAACATGGAAACTGAGTGAGGTGGATCTGCTAACCGTTAAGTCATCGCACCGCCTGTTTTATATCCATCCACTATCTTCGGCTTTACCCTCTACTAGGTTTTTTTTTCTTTTTTTGGGGGGGGGGGGTTCCCCATGCCCATCCAGGGGAGAACGTTTCGGGCGCTGGGCACGTACGCCCAGGAAAGGACGCCAATCTATTGCACACTCTCACACCGACACACTCTATATGGGGCAATTTGGAGAATTCAATTGACCTCCATGGTTTTTAACTGTGGGAGGCAACCGGAGAACGCGGAGTAAACCCACGCAGACACGGGGAGAACATGGAGACTCAAACCCATTATTTGTCTCTTGTGGTATTCGGTCACCACAGTCGGGTAACCACCATGCTGTGGTTCTAACACTCCGCATTATATAACGATTCTCCCTAATTATTTATACATAGTTTTTAGTAATGTAAATTTTTTAATTGAAACTCATTGGCCGAGCTGTTCGACGATCAGAATATTTCCCACAAATTCCGTAAAGTTTTAAAAACACAGCCATGTGATGTTTTTGTCTTATTGTTGACTTCGCAACGACGCAGGATTTTTCCATGACCGCATACTTTTGGCCACACAATTCACACATTGCTTCACATCGCAGCCGAAGCCTCAACGCGATTCGCTCCTCGTGATTCCCGCCCGCCGCTGAGGTAATTGCTGCGAAGCCGAGCGTCTGTCTGACGGACAACAGCCCAGATTTTCTCTAAGAGTGCTGTTGTCCGCTTTTCCAATTTGTCTCGGGGAAATTGAAGGGTACGAGAGAGCCGTGTTTATTTTCGGCCCGAGCCGAACACAAAACGCTCCGACGGCCGAACGACACAAGTACAAATTACCCCGAGTCCAGGCTTCGGTCGGGTTCTGCTTCATTTCCGTCGTAAACACGCGTCCTAATGCCTTCAGCTGGAAACCAGCGCCACTTGATATTCAGGAGAGACGTCCGCGTTTGTTAGTTGGTCTCGGCGAGGACATGTTTTAAATAAAAACAGCATGAAATGACGCTCTAAGTTTTGAGCGAGCGCTCGCTGATTGTACGCCGGCGAGATGATCACATGTTTAGTGTTAGACTTATAAAGTTCTCAAAGCCACACTGATTTATTATTATTAATTTTTGTACAATTTTTTTTTACACGTTTCTAGCGTCTCTATTTGCAGATCGCAACACACATTTTATTTACATCCATGTTTTTGGACTGTGGGAGAAGCCGGAGGCGGCTCATGTGGACACTGGTAGAACATGGAAACTCCACCCAGATTGGGATTCGAACCTGAATCCCCAGCACTGTGAGGTGGATGTGCTAACCGTTAAGTCGTCGTATCACCCGGTGTATATCCATCCATCCATTATCTTCCGATTTATTCTCTACTAGGGTCATGGGAGGGTTCCCCATGCCCATCCAGGGGAGAACATTTCGGGCGCTGGGCAGGCGCTGGACAGGACGCCAATCCATCACTGGGCACACACTCACTCACACACACACACACACACACACACACACACACACTATATGGGGCAATTTGGAGAATTCAATTGACCTTGATCCATGTTTTTGGACTGTGAGAGGAAACCGGAGAACCCGGAGGAAACTCACGCGGACACGGGGAGAACATGTAAATTCCACCCAGATGGGGATTCGGACCGGAAATCCCTAGCGCTGAGAGGAGAACATGCTAAACCACTAAGCCACCGTGTTTGTTAAGCCATCTGTTTTATATTAAACATCATAACTATTATTTGTCACTTCAGTCACATGCAGTCATTTCTATTTGAAGATCTAACTTGGCAGATCTTAATTTCCGTGATGGAAACTCTGAGGCCAGTCTGATATATCAGCTGGAATTCAACAGTTTGGACGAAGCTGATTTATTTACAGGACAGAAAACACAAACCCTGGAAGTTTAGTCTTCACTTGATTTGGACGTTATGTTTGAAGTGATGTATAAGCTGATATTTATTACCAAGAACCCTAATTTACCACTATGAAGTCCAATAAAAGGAGTTTAAATAGGTGTCAAAGAGGTCGCTTGATTTACCTGGAATATTCCACAACTCTGACTTTAAAAACATCCATCCATTCATCCACCCACCCATCCACCCATCCACCCATCGTCAAGCTGCGGGAACTGGGGGGTTTTAAGAGACTATTGTTGTACATCAGATGTTTCACATCAGAATCATCGTCCATCCTTATTGTTTGTTCTTATATATCATTCATCCATTATCTTCAGCTTTATCCTCTCTTAGGGTCGCGGTGAGATTCCCCATGCCCATCCAGGGGAGAACGTTTCGGGCGCTGGGCAGACACACCCAGGACAGGGCGCCAACCTATCACTGGGCACACACTCACTCACACAGACGCACTCTATATGGGGCAATTTGGAGAACTCAATTGACTTCATCCATGTTTTCGGACTGTGGAAGGAAACTGGAGAACCCAGAGGAAACCCACACAGACATGGGGAGAACATGGAAACTCCACCCAGATGGGGATTCAAACCAGGAATCCCTAGTGCTGAGAGGAGAACATGCTAAACCACTAAGCCACTGTACCGCCCTTGTTCTTATATATAATATATATATAATTATATAGAATTCTAATGTATATCATGCATTTTACATTGAAGTGTTTTCTTTTATGTATTTATTTAGTTCAAGGTCCATCAATGTGGCAACATCCAGCATCTGCAAACACCTTTTTTTTTTCCACCCGTTTGCGCTTCGCCTCACCCTAAGCTATTAGGAACGCAAGTATACACTAACAAATAGAAAGCCCATAATAAAATTCTCCATATACATCGCGCATGGTCCATCAGCAGACATGAGGGCCGTGATGCATCGTGCGCAGATGTTTCTGAGCTCAGGCAGCTGCAGGAGCTTGCGAACCAGCGTTGTAATCTCGTTTGATATGAGCAACGGGCGGTGCAGCATCCAATGTCCTCGAATTAGAGGCAGCGTCTATTGGCAATCACATCCAGCCGGCAAATCCAGTTTGGAGTTGGAGGTCATTTGCTTAACGACGCAGATTTCATTGCGACAGGCGAGACGAGGGAACGGCCGGCCGAGGCGGCCTCGTGCAGGATGAGACCTTTAGAGCCGCTATGAACACATGAGGACACGTAAAGACCTGTGAGCTTTGCAGTTGCAGTCTATTGCATCTCACGTAGCTTCACGGCACGTGAAATAATAAAATAAATAAAAATAAATAAAATAAATAATAATAATAATAAAAAAAAAAAAAAAAAAAAAATTTAATAAAAAAAAAAAAGCACAACTCACTTTAACTTTTAACTTAAGACCATTTCAGTTCTGTTAGTGCAATAATTGTACAGTTCTCCTATTTTCAAAATTCAGTGTATATTCAATTTATTCATTCATTATCTCCTGCTTTATCCTCTATTAGGGTCGCGGGGGGGTTTCCGGCGCTGGGCAGATACACCCAGGAGGGGCGCCAATCTATCGCTGGGCAGGCACTCACACACACTCTATATGGGGCAATTTGGAGAACTCAAATGACTTGATCCATGTTTTTGGACTGTCGGAGGAAACCAGAGAACCCGGAGGAAACCCACGCGGACACGGGAAGAACATGGAAACTCCACCCAGATGGGGATTCGAACCGGGAATCCCTAGTGCTGAGAGGAGAACATGCCAACCACTAAGCCTCCGTGCTGCAAATTCAGTGTATATATACGTGGTTAAATTTTATTAAATTTTATTTTATCTTTATTCTATTTTTCTCATCTTCTTAAATTTAAACTTTATGTGGAGAAGTCAGGAAAGAATTTCACTGCTGGCTGTACAATGTATATCTACGTATGTGAGAAATAAACCTGATACTGATTCTAATATTTAAATGTTTTAAGAGATTAATTATTAATCTGGGGCGGCACGGTGGCTTAGTGGTTTAGTACGTTCTCCTCTCAGCTCTAGGGATTCCCGGTTCGAATCCCCATCTGGGTGGAGTTTCCATGTTCTCCCCGTGTCCGCGTGGGTTTACTCCGGGTTCTCCGGTTTCCTCCCACAGTCCAAAAACATGGATCAAGGTCAATTGAATTCTCCTAAAATTGCCCCCTATAGAGTGTGTTTGTGTGAGTAAGTGTGTGCCCAGCGATGGATTGGCGCCCTGTCCTGGGTGTATCTGCCCAGCGCCCGAGACGTTCTCCCCTGTATGGGCATGGGGAACCCCACCGCGACCCTAGTAGAGGATAAAGCAGTAGATAATGAATTAAATTATTAATCGGAATGCAAACCATAATTGATAATCCTCTATTTAATCTGGCGCTTTGGTATGTTTGCCACTTGCCACGCTGTTTTTACAAAACGTAACATGGAAGGGCGGCACAATAGCATAATGTTCTCCTCTCAGCACTGGGGGTTCTAGGTTCGAATCCCAATCTGGGTGGAGTTTTCATGTTCTCCCCCTTGTCTTTTGCAGGTTCTCTGGATTAAAGGCATTTTGCCAGCTCTTAATTGCCCCTATACAGTGTGTGTGTCTTCGTGAGTGAGTCAGTGTGTACCCAACAATGGATTGGTGCCCGGCGCCTGAAATATGCACCGCGAATGGGCATGGGGAAACCCCCCCCCCCCAGTATCAAATTAAGAGAAAGATAATGAGAGTCCATGCAGCTTAAATGATTTAAACCATTTCAGTGAATGAAGAACATACCAAACAGCACGTCTTTCTCGAAAGGCTGTGGGCAAATAGTTTTTCAGCATTAATAGTTATTTCTGAGTTTTTGTATTTGCATAGTAATTAAAACAATCTGATTTAAAATAAATACACAATCAGATTCTGCCCACAATAGATTGGCGTCCTGTCCTGGGTGTATCTGTCCGGCGCCTGAAACGTTCTCCCCTGGATGGGCATGGGCACGGGGACCCCCCCCCCACCCTAGTAGAGGATAAAGCGGAAGAAAATGAATGAATGAAGGAAATAAACACAATCAGATTGTAGTTTTTAAATGTTCTCTCACTTTCCAAAGGTCACTGAAATAAGGGCTTTGGATCTTTGTTTGCTGTAACGCCAACGCCACCCTTTAGAGGAACTGAAGGCTCTCAAACTTAATCTAGAGAACCAGAAGAGGCGGTAAATCGTACCCACTTCAGTTCTGTACCCTCCCCATTGGTGCACTGATGGAATCTAGACTCGGCACACTGAGCACTACACTTTTCCTCCCCCCGCCTGGGCCCCGGCATCTCCAGACACAAAGGGTTTTATTTGACGTCAAGATTAAAGGATAAGACGTGGCGACCGGTGATAATAAACTGTCAGCTTTAAGATTTAACGCGTTCCGTCTCTGTTTTTGCCTCCGCCGACGTTTACAGTCACACCGGTGGAGGAAAAAAAGTTGGATGACGCGATTAAAAGTATAAATACACCACCTGCCACGGCGTTTCCTGCCTTTCAATTGTGAGTGCCTTTGATTTGATCTTGGCCTCGAACCCTGTTGGGTTGGAATTGATTCATACAAACTGTCATGGACTTGATATTAATGGAAGAGGTTTCCTGTTACTCACTCCGGGGAACCTCAGTATACACTGTGCGAACTAAAAAGGGCTGTTAGGTCAGCAGTAGCTGGGCAAATCCATAATGGAACATTTTGGAAGAATTTTCGGTGATTGTGACTGTGTGTGGTGCTCTTTAAAGCTGGATTAAAACCAATGAAAACAAATAGTGCAACATGCATTCATTTACTGAAGTGTTTAGTGCAGAGGGTCGCGGTTCTGTTTTTTGGTTTCATGTCCAAACGATACAGAAAACCCAAAGGAACTGGACAGTTTAGAACTGGACAGAAGGGGAACGTGAATACTCACAGCTGTTGCTCAGCACGCGGTCCAGAGACTCCCGCCACTGCACGGCCTCCTCATGGGTGGGCCTGAAGCACAAAGTGAAGGGTGCAGCTGTCGGTCACGGACTTCATCTATTACGTATGAGACTTAGAGTGTGTTCTAAATCATACTGAAGTTCAGAGGAACAATAAATATCAGTCAGTGAGGAGAATAATTGGGAATGTGGAGGCTGTTTTAGGTGAACGTGCACATTACTGACGACTAGTGGACGTAAGAGGTAATGCGGTTATGATTTGTATTTCAGAATTTTTATTTTATTTTTTTTTTTATTAATTCACCCTTCTTTTTGTGAAGTTACATCAATTATTTCTTAAATTGAGACATGGGGGTGCATTTTGGAAAAGAGGGCTGCTAACGATGTTAATGGTTCCTGCTGTAATTAAGCACATCTGCCCACATGTTCTCTACAGTTCTGGATCACCTGGTTTTATATACAGTACCAGTCCATGGTTTGGACACATCTTTTTTGCTTCACCTATTGTCCATGTTCTCAGTTCCACCCCCTGTAAAGATGGACTTTGTAGTTCTACAATTCCACTCTGTAGTCCATCTGGTTGTGTTCTACAATACATACTGTGTACTCTGTTCTAATGCTCAGAACCCCAATAGTACCACCACAGAGTGGGTATTATTTGCTTTGCCCCATGTCGAAAATCAAACTATTTCATACTGTGCTTTAGTTTCTTAAACGACATTTACGAATCACCAGCTGCTCATCCGTAACACTGCCAGAGCACTGCGACATGTAAAGGACAGAAACTGGATTTCTATTGGATTACTTTTTTTTTGTTCTTTGGTTTAATTTTCGTCTTTTTTGTGATGTAAGCGTTCGCTGCCTCAGAGTGACGTTGGTGGGACACTGGAACTCACTTCTGAAGCTTCTCTGGCTTCTTCTCAGGCTTTTCGGCGATGGGGATGATGAGGTCAATGGCATTCTCTGGCTTCTGGAGCAGAGTTCCCAACTTAATCTTGATCTCTTTAGCCCTGAAGAACAAACAAGTAAACAAAACAGTCCCATGAACAAATTACAGACTCGAAACTGCTGAGCTCGGCATTAATCACAATGAATATTACTTTGTTTTAGTTAATTAGATGTTTTTAATGAGCCACACATTGTTTTTCCTTTATCTCCAGATTCTACTTTACTTTTTAAATTACCTTCAATACTAAAAGTTAATAGTTTTTGGGGGTAAAATATTATATTTTCTTCTTTCGGTGGTTCTCATTAGGGGGCTCCACGGCAGATCATTTATTCCCACATCATCCTCTGTCACCACATCCACCTGCATGTCCTCCCTCCTCTCACTTTAAACCTACTCTTTGGCCTTTCTCTCCTCCTCATCCCTCTTCTCTCCTCCGTAAATATTGAAAGCTCCTCACTCTCACCTCCTTAACTTAAGTTTATAACTATTTACAGTATAATATTTAGTACCATTATGACATCCTATAGATGCATTTATGCACAGCAAATTAGCCGTGGTTCAGAACCCCTGCAGAAATGAGGGTTCGAAAACCCTGCACTGTAATCACCAAGCAGCACGTAGTGAAATATTCCTCAAATATAAAGAATAACCCGAGACGGCGGTTGAACATGTAAGTAAAGAACAGCACTGTATTCAGAAGATAAATAGGTTTTATTTAATATAAGGTCTGCATTCATAATGCAGAGTTTGACTTCATTCAAGGCTAAGTTTAAAATCAGGCAAGTATTTTAAATAATAGACTTCTTGCTGCGTAACCAGCACCACGTTTGAAATCTGGCTCCAGTTGTGAATTCGTGGGCTCTGAAATAAAATTCCTGTCGATGTTTTAAACATCTGAATCTCATTTTGTTGGTCTCTCTGGTTTTCTAAAGCTTTCTTGCTCCTCTTCATTGTAAGCAGACACTTCGCCCTCACACAAAGACCAAGGGAGCTGGTAATTACTGAACACAAACCCAGGCACCTTGAAGCCGGTCTGAAAGCGCATACTCGGGTCTTCATGAACGACCGCAGTTAAGATGAAATGCTTTAGGTGAATGACATTAATGGCTTCACTTGTATAAAAAAAAGCAAGTACTTAAAAAAGAAATATAATAGATTCAATAGATAGCATTAATTTAGTGACAGAATATAATAAAACATTAAGATATTTACTCTCAGGGAGAGAGTTCAACTCTATTAGCCAGATTCCAGGTAAAAATAGTTCCTTCTGCATGTTGTACTGCACACTCACTTTTTTATAACTTTGCACACTTAATAGAGCTTGATCTTAAAGTTTGCGGCATGGCGGAGAACTGGCTTTCAGCACTGGGGGGCCAGGTTTGAATCCCGATCCGGGTGGAGTTTCCACGTTCTCCCCGCGCGTCCGTGTGGTGTTTTTTCCCGGGTTTTCCGGTTTCCTCCCACAGTTCAAAAATATGGCTTGAAGGTGAATTGGCCCCTATCTAAATTGCCCCCATGTAGTGGGTGTCTGGTTATAGATTGGCACCATGTGCTGGGTGTATATGCCCAGAGCCTGAAACGATCTCCCCTGGATAGGCATGAGGAACCCCCCCCCCCCCCACTACCTGCTTCATCCTAGTAGATGCCATTATATATATATATATATATATATATATATATATATATATATATATATATATATATATATATATATATATATATATATATATATAAAATTTAGATGCAAAGAGGCTAAGATACATCTATAAAAATTGTTTTTAGTAGAAGAATTTGTAATTACAAAGAGATCATGCACATCTCAAAAATATTATAATATAAATATGAAAGTCTAAAGGCCGTATTTTTAATGTTGTTAGGTCTTTTTTGGATCATTAGATATTTAATAAATTCACACAACTCCCTTTTTTATATCTAATAAGCAGAGATGAGCATTGGACCTCGTTGCTGGATTAAAAATAATCCCAGTGCTGGTCCGTCGCTGGTTTGGGTTGAATGCAGTAAACTGCAGATGTTAAAAATAAAGCCATGCAGGAACATCAGGCAAATCCAACGAACGGCAATGAAACCCATGTAAAACTAATAAGAGGAGTTCAGATCTTCTGGGAAGCAAAGATAACAGCATTTATCAGAAATAAATAACTAATTCAGATTAAAGAACTAATCGTCCAGATTAATGCACAGCAGATCCAGCAACAGCACAGCTGCAGAGATGTTTACTAAAGAAGGAGAAGTGGAACATGGGCTTACCTCTCCAGACATGTCTGAGGCAGGGCAGCTAACCCCTTACACATGTTTCAGACTCTTGAATTCTGGGGCCACAGCAATAATCCACCAGCATAAACGTGTCCTCTGGCTTTTTGAATTGCTCTCCCTGCTGCGCCGTGTTATATGGAGACCACTAATTGGCCATCAGCCAGAAGCGCGAGGGCCAATCCGGTCGCAGTTTACATTTCCACCGGGAGCGCTCTCGGAGTGTTCTGGAGAAGTGCACCAGTTGGAGAGGCAGGGGTTTCTTCACATTCCTGAGGCATCAACCAGCCGAGTAAAGGAACATGGAAACCGTGGTCAAGGAGAAACAAGGACCATGCAGCAGGTCAGAGCTGCCAACGAAGAATAGAATTTCTTATTTCGCCAATTATTTCTACACGAATAATTCACGGAAACACCTGTGCGAAACACACACACACACACACTGAGTGAGGTGGATTTGTGTGCCTGGAGTGGTGCCTGGGGAGCAATTGAGTTTAGGCGTCTTGTCCAAGGACACTCCAGTTAGTATTTGGTAGGACCAGGAATCGAACCTGGACCTTTAGGTTGCAAGGCTGGTTCCTTAGCCACAAGCCTACGACTGACCCGTCTCTGGTCACTGTGATTTCAACAGAACTTCATACGTAATGAATTCAGTTCCATGGGTTGAACATAAAGCAACAAACATACAGTTCAGTGAAAGAGCTTAAACCCCTGAAACATCAATGGGATGAATTAGAACACAGATTGGGAGCCATCCCCTGTTCTCCACTTATCATATAGTTGGACTTTGTAGTTCTACAATTCCAGACTGTAGTCCATCTGTGTTCTGTTGGTTCTCTGTTGGTCAGGAGCATCACAGAACAGGTATCATTTGGGTGGTGGATTGTTTATGGTCAGTTCTGCAGTGACACTGAGGTGGTGAGGGGGGTTTTAGCGCAGAAGTGATGCTGGAGTTTCATTTAAACACCTCAGTCACACTGCTGGGATAGGACTAATGACCATTAGAGAACAGAGGATGGGACTTTAAAAAGGTTAAAGCTCTATATCTTGGCTTTGGGTGCAGATTCAGCTTTGCTGGCTTTTCTACGGAACGTACTTTGTGACTGAAATTGCTTTTGGCTGCGTGCGATATTTTTGTGAGAGAGCATTCCAGTGAGCTGCGAGTTCTAAAGCCGGATCTAATGACCTCGAATCCCCTGGTTACTGTTACGTTTGCAGGTAGCTCACCTGTGTGGGTTCCCTGTGCTTTGGTGCCACCTTTTATAAATACTATGTAAGAGTCTGGATCTAAAAATTATAAACAGTTTTTTTACTGTTTATAAAAAAAATCCTATTCGTATGTGTATATATATATATATATATATATATATATATACACACACATACACATACATTATATATATACATTATACACATATACATATATTCGGTCAGCTGGAGGATGATTCCAGTCTGGCAGCATAAGCTGACTTTACTCCAGTTCTGGCCTCTCTTCACTGACTTCCAGTCAATTACAGAATTGATTTAAATATTTTCTTGTTCCAGGAAATAAACTGAAGTTAATGGTTGAGTTAAGAGCATGGGGGCAATTACGATCCAGCACCCCTGGAGCAATGAGGCTCTTGCTCAATAACCACGTGGGCAACTGTCTTGGGAATTGAACCCCCACCCTTCAGATTGCTACAACAAACACCATATCCACTGCGGCCCCACGTTCTGATGTGAATGATTTAACAAATGTGGAGCATTTCGAGCCCGCGCTCTGATGGCAGTCTATCGTTGGGTTGATTACACTAACTACCCTCTTGTTTTTCTCAGCTAGGGTTATGACATCATCTGCTAAAATTCGTTGGGTGTATTTATTTCCCCAGGGTTCAAACGGCACCCCTTCAGCACCATTGTTTATTTGTATCCCCCTTCTGTTCTCCTCGGGACTTATCTTGATAGAACACGAACAATACGCCGAACTGGCACCACCCATCGGCCTCGGAGCCTCAAAGCCCCGACGCGCCGAGCCATAAATAAACAGAACCTTTCCACCGAGCGGCTCTTTGCTTTTCACTCGGCTACAATTACACGGGCATTATACAGGTACTGAGCTGTAAAAAAACACCGACCTGTAGCTCAGGCTCACCACATGGAAGTAATTAATGCACTCTGAGGCCACGGTTCTGCGTCTGACGCTCCAGTTGAGGAGTCAGAGCAAACACAATGTTTAGCCAGTGTGGGCTTTATTTGCCTCATCACACAGGATATCATCCAGCGTTCTGCAACAATGGACCATTAGAGGAGCCGATGATGGAGTCGGCTGCTGCGGTCGCTGCACAATTAGATGGCTGAGGTGTTAAAGGAGAACAGACTGGGGTCTGGGAGATCGCATTTAAACCGACTAGATTTAATAAAACAGAACAGTGGATGTAAGACATGAGACCATTACAGACTTTGATGGTATGATTATTGTCCAAGAAGTAATTTTAATTATTACACAATAAATACTACTACAGAATAAATAACTTTACCATAAATTACAGGAACAATGCGCGGTTCCTTGTTTTTATTATTATTTTATTTATTTATTTAATGTAAACATAAAATAACAGGGCGGCACGGTGGCTTGGTGGTCAGCACGTCCGCCTCTCAGCACTAGGGATTCCCGGTTCGAATCCCCATCTGGGTGGAGTTTCCATGTTCTCCCCGTGTCTGCGTGGGTTTCCTCCGGGTTCCTCCCACAGTCCAAAAACGTGGATCAAGTCAATTGAATTCTCCAAATTGCCCCATATAGAGTGTGTCTGTGTGTGTGAGTGTGTGCCCAGCGATGAACCCCACTGCGACTCTAATAGAGGATAAAGCGGAAGATAATGAATGAATGAATAAAATAACAGAGCTATCGCTGTGTCCCGTAAAGTACATACGGTCATATCCATTTCTGATTTTTTTGTACTAATATTTTAATTCCTCACTTCATCTATCTACCAAGTTCCAGCTACCGGCATAATACATATATTTTCTTAGGATCATCATCATGACGATGTTGAGGCCCTCTTACGATTAATTAATTGCAAAAACTCATCCCGTATGGAGACCTGACCCTAAACTACGTCTTTAAATATTCAATACAGGTTCATTCATTCATTCATTATCTTCCGCTTTATCCTCTATTAGGGTCGTGGTGGGGTTCCCCATGCCCATCCAGGGGAGAACGTCTCGGGCGCTGGGCAGATAGACCCAGGACAGGGCGCCAATCCATCGCTGGGCACACACTCACTCACACAGACACACTCTATATGGGGTAATTTGAAGAATTCAATTGACTTGATCCATGTTTTTGGACTGTGGGAGGAAACCGGAGAACCCGGAGGAAACCCACGCGGACACGGGGAGAACATGGAAACTCCACCCAGATGGGGATTCGAACCGGGAATCCCTAGCGCTGAGAGGCGAACGTGCCAACCACTAAGCCACCGTGCCGCCCCAATACAGGTTCAAATCTGAAAAAAAAAAGATTTTCCACGGGTTCTCCGGTTCCCTTTCACGGTCCAAAAACATGGATTCTGGGTGAATTGGACAGTTCCACACCCAATTAGTCAGGGGTTCATATTGCAGCACGGACGATGCCCCAGAACACAGTTCTACGTTCCGTCAGAAGTACTTTAGAAGAAAAGAACCAGACTGTGGACTTCAAAGAATGGAATGTCCTGCACGGTCTCCAGATTTAAAGCCCTCTGAGCTCGTTAGTGATGAGCTGGACAGAAGGGTAAAAAACAAAAACAGCCTCATCAGCAGAACATTTGTAAGAACCAAGTTGGGAGAACTTTCCGAACGTGATCTGAATTCCACTGCAGATGGAATTAATCTAATGTGATCTGTTAGATCTGCAGGAGGCGGAATTTTAAGTCCAAAATATAGAAAAAAAAACCATTTTAAGTTATTTGGTTCTTTGCTTTGATTTCAAAATACATTTAAGACATTAAAATATAGAAACATCAATTAGAACCAGATGTTCTGAAGCTGGCGGCACAGTGGCTTAGTGGTTTAGCATGTTCGCCTCTCAGCATTAGGGATTCTGGGTGGAGTTTCCATGTTCTCCCCGTGTCTGCGTGGGTTTCCTCTTGGTTCTCCTGTTTCCTCCCACAGTCCAAAAACTTGGTGAATTGAGTTCTCCAAATTGCCCCATATAGAGTGTGTATGTGTGCATGAGTGTGTGCCCAGTGATAGATTGGCACCCTGTCCTGGGTGTATCTGCCCAGCGCTCGAAACGTTCTCCCCTGGATGGGCATGGGGAACCCCACCGCGACCCTGATAGAGGATAAAGTGGAAGATAATGGGTTCACAAACCCTCTCTGAGGGTCATGGGGGGGGCCCACACACTCACACAGACACACTATATGGGGCAATTTGGAGACTTCAGTTGACCTTGATCCATGTTTTTGGACTGTGGGAGGAAACTGGAGAACCCGGAGGAAACCCACGCAGACACAGGGAGAACATGGAAACTCTGCCCAGATTGGGATTCGAACCGGGAATCCCTTGTGCTGAGAGGAGAACATGCCAACCACTAATGAGTTCACAAACCTTTCAGCACAATGTTTCTATTGTTAGCATCACAATAAGCCAATCACAGCTGATCGGAGCTCCGGTTGCATCAGACAAAACAACTTTTAATTATTTAATGAGTTTACAGTGTGCTCCAGCCAGCAGTGGTTTGTATATCTCCCCGTCAATCCGGTCACAGATTAGAACCCGTTTGTTATGCTGCATCCCTCAAAGCGCCAAATATGGTCCAGAAGACTTCCAGTCCAGAACTGAGCAATTATATATAAATGTACCGCAATTGCAATCTGGTCTGAAGATAAATAATACACACTTATCAGATATAAACCACGCTGATGTTTGCTTAAAATAAAAGATTGCCAAAGTACAACCCTGGCTCAGGCGCGACGGTCCAGCTCGGGCTCTTGGCTGACTTGCGTGACCTTTTCTTTTCTTAGAAGCTAAATATTAACATCACGGGTTTAATGATGATATCTGCAGGAAGATGCCGAACATAGCTGTTGGATGCGACCGCGATGGCCGAGCGAGCCGTAAATCAAAGTCCAACTCTGGGGTGATGGGATTACTGACCGCTGACCTGCTCTGAAAGAACAGTGATGGTGAAGATGGTTATGATTATATATCACGGTGATACTGCGGCCACGAACAACTTATGGTCTGTAGTTTAAGGTAATGTGTATGTAGGTGTTTAAATGAAACCACAGCAGCACTGCTGCCCTAAAATCCCCCCTCACCACATCA
>JAFMOD010000413.1:82093-93644 GCA_019802435.1 Corydoras maculifer | reverse complement strand
TGGGGGACAATGAAGTATCTTCTGTTAACAGAAGGGGACAATGGGGGACAATGAAGTATCTTCTGTTTACAGAACTATGGAAAGAAACTGACAATCTGGAGAGAACATGCAAACTACACTTAAAAAGTACCCAATCTGTCCACAAGGGGAACCCAATCCTGGACTTTTTTTGTCCAGGCGACAGAACAACCCTCTGAACCAACAGGACATGTGGCCTCATTATTAATAACCTCACAACGTTCCCATGTCTTTGACCTAAAAACACCCTTCACCTCTCCCCCCCGCCCAACCCCAACCGCTTAAATCACTCTCTGTAGTCGCAGTGAGTGGACCATCACGTTACACTCTATACTAGACGAACACTTTATATGAATGAAATGGTATGTTCTTCTAAATTAATTATAATAATAATATTATCTGAGCAGCACGGTGGCTTAGTGGTTTAGCACGTTCTCCTCTCAGCACTAGGGATTCCCGGTTCGAATCCCTATCTGGGTGGAGTTTCCATGTTCTCCCCGTGTCTGCGTGGGTTTCCTCCGGGTTCTCCGGTTTCCTCCCACAGTCCAAAAACATGGATCAAGTTAATTGAATTCTCAAAAAAATTGCCCCCTATAGAGTGTGTCTGTGTGAGTGAGTGTGTGCCCAGCGATGGATTGGCACCCTGTCCTGGGTCTATCTGCCCAGCGCCCGAGACGTTCTCCCCTGGATGGGCATGGGGAACCCCACCGCGACCCCAATAGAGAATAAGCGGAAGATAATGAATGAATGAATAATGTTATCTGATCATGCAGAGTATCAGATTTTAAATATGAGATTGCGGATTATGGAATAATTATTACAGGGTCAGACAAACAGCCGGCCGTCTGACTGTTTGGAGAAGCCAGACGACATTTGACCTTGACGTTAATCCATTCTGGAAAATCAGTGCAGCCTGGATTGAGTGTTTATTAGATTGAGGAGATGAACTGCCACTGAAGTCTTATCTTAGTTCAACAGCTTCACTGTGGGAAACAAATATATGCCCCGCCCCGTGGACCGCACCGACCCAGCCCCGCCATTTAACTCAACAGCAGTTTAATACTGAGCTTATTTTAAATTCCGGACTGATTGTTATTAAGTTACGGTCAATAAAAGTTTTTAATGCATTAATGCCCCCCATGTCCACGTGGGGTTCCTTCGGGTTCTCCGGTTTCCTCCCACAGTCCAAAAACATGGATCAAGGTCAATTGAATTCTTCAAATTGCCCCATATAGAGTGTGTATGAGTAAGTGTGTGCCCAGTGATCAGTGATGTGTGCCCAGTGATAGATCTGTGTTCTGTCCTGGGTCTATCTGCCCAGCGCCCGAAACGTTCTCCCCTGGATGGTCATGGGGAACCCCCCCCCCCCCCGTGACCCTCATTGAGGACCTAAGAGAGGACCCTAATTTACTTTAATGGATAAAGTAAACTGGAGAGTTGGTGGATATTGGTTATGAGGGCAACGTGCGCCACTATATTTGGTTTCTAATTTCGAATTAAATTCATCTCTTTAGTTTCCTTTTTTAAATTTCCAACAGGAAATATATTTTATATATATTTTTTAGATTTCCTTAAATACGTTGGATTTAATTTATTTTTTTTATTTTCTTTTTTACTTGAGAAGGAAAAGGTGGTGGTTGGTGGAAAACACTGACCTGAAGGTGGTGTCCAATCAGAGTCGCTGTACATTTGGTCATTCAATTAACGCCCACATCCAAAGCAACCTACAAGTGTTCCGAACCCGGTTGAGGTTGGGATGCAGGGTTGGTCATACAGCACCCCCGGAGCAATGAGGGTTAGGGGTCAGGCTTAATGATCCACATCGGTAACTTCAGTGGACCTGGGATTTGAACCCACAACCTTCCGATTGACATTCCGACAGACTACTGCACAAGGCTGAAGGGGTTTGGCATTGAGTTTTAGGAACAGCAGGAGGACTAATGTTGCACCAATCTCTAAATTAATACCTCATTCGTTACCATGGGGCCTCAATGAGGCACCATGTTCCCAAACACATGCTCGAGTGGCAGCATAACAACAATCCAAACAGAGGCGCTGCCTCCAGCCTGTTTATATAGAGGCAGCAGCAGGTGTCGCTCATTAACTCTGATTAACAGATGGCCTCATGGGAACTGTAGGCGGAGGTAAGGATTTGTAGTTCCCCTGTTGGCTTGCCGGTTTCAATGTCGTTGCCCTCTGGTGGCTGATAGAGACACTGCACCCTTACTGAGAACAATGGGAGAATTTTGGAGGGAAATAAAATAATTATTAATTATTTATTAGTTAATCATTTACTGCCTTATGTGAGATATCAGATGCATGTCTGAGTGGGAGGAGTCGTGGAGGTGAACACCAGTCAAAAAATTAAGAAATAAAAAAATAAATAATAATAATTCATCCATCCATTATCTTCCACTTTATCCTCTGTTAGGGTCGCGAGGGGGGGGGGGGGTTCCCCATGTCCATCCAGGGAGAACGTTTCGGGCACTGGGCAGATACACCCAGGACAGTGGGGCAGTCTATCGCTGGGCACACACTCTCACACACACACACTCTATATGGGGCAATTTGGAGAATTCAATTGACCTTGATCCATGTTTTTGGACTGTGGGTGGAACCCAGTGGAAACCAACGAGAACATGGAAACCAGATCCAGATCCAGATTGGGACTCAAACCGGGAGTCCCTAGCACTAAGAGGAGAACATGCTAAACACTGAGCCTAATTCCTCCCAATAATAATAATAATAATAATAATAATAATAATAGGCGGCACGGTGGCTTAGTGGTTTAGCATGTTCTCCTCTCAGCGCTAGGGATTCCCGGTTCGAATCCCCATCTGGGTGGAGTTTCCATGTTCTCCCCGTGTCTGCGTGGGTTTCCTCCGGGTTCTCCGGTTTCCTCCCACAGTCCAAAAACATGGAACAAGTCAATTGAATTCTCAAAATTGCCCCCTATAGAGTGTGTCTGTGTGAGTGAGTGTGTGCCCAGCGATGGATTGGCGCCCTTTCCTGGGTCTATCTGCCCAGCGCCTGAGATGTTCTCCCCTGGATGGGCATGGGGAACCCCACCGCGACCCTAATAGAGGACAAGCGGGAGATAATGAATGAATGAATGAATGAATAATAATAATAATAAATATTGCAGGTGTAATGTTTGGCACGTCTACCTCTCAGCAATGGGCAACTTCCTCCAGGTTCTTTGGTTTTCTCCCACAGCCCAAAAACATGGATTCAAGGTGAAGTGGCTTCTCTAATTTGCCCCTATATAGTGTGTGTTTGTGTGTGAGTGAGTGAGTGTGTTCCTAGCGATGGATTGGCGTCCTGTCCTGTGTGTATCTGCCCAGCACCAGAAGCGTTCTCCCCTTGATAGGCATGGGGAACCTTCCCCCAACCCCCCCGCGACCCTAGTAGAGGATTAAGTGAAAGATAACGAGAAAAGAAAAATATCGTTATGTTTATTAGACAACAACGTTGGTTTGTAATTGCATCATAACATGAACGCTGATTAATGACATGTGGCCCCAGACGGACGTGAGGACCGTGATCTCCCCCGACATCAGATCTCCAGCCCAGGTTCTGCCTTTTATAGAAACAAAGGCAAGCGCTTGAATCCTTTGTTTTTCCGCGTGGCATACGTTCTCAATTACGCCACCCGATAGCGGCAGGTCAGACATTCCTCCCTGTCAGATGTTTCCCGGATTTCTTCTGAGAGCCCGTTATCAGCTCGCAATGATCTCAGAGCGCTCTGATTACGCTGGTCCTTCAGGTGGAGAAGTCACGAGAGCTGGGTGGGGAGGGAATGTGCTGCCTGTAATCACACGGCGCTTGGCGTCAGTCATCTCCTTCATAAAGAGGTTTATTCATAGAAACGAGAGAGAGAGACGAGGAGGAAAGACGTCTTGAAGTGATTGATAGTGAAGTGAGGGCCTGGGCTGCGGCACAGTGGCTTAGTGTTTAGCATGTTCTCCTCTCAGCACTAGGGATTCCCGGTTTGAATCCCCAACTGGGTGGAGTTTCCATGTCCTCCCCGTGTCCGCGTGGGTTTCCTCCGGGTTCTCCGGTTGAAAGGGCCTGGGGTTTTGTTGGTCGAGGCCAGTTTGATCAAAAAAAAAAAAAAAAAGATGACGAACAGGCGCAAACCGGGCGGCACGGTGGCTTAGTGTTTATCATGTTCTCCTCTCAGCACTAGGGATTCCCGGTTCGAATCCCCAACTGGGTGGAGTTTCATGTCCTCCCCGTGTCTGCGTGGGTTTCCTCCCGGTTCTCCGGTTTCCTCCCACAGTCCAAAAACATGGATCAAGTCGATTGAGTTTTCCAAATTGCCCCATATAGTGTGTGTTTGTGTAAGTGAGTCTGTGCCCAGCGATAGATTGGCGTCCTGTCCTGGGTGTATCTGCCCAGCGCCCGAAACGTTCTCCCCTGAATGGGCATGGGGAAACCCCTCCTTCCGAAAAGTGAAAAACATGGATTCAAGGTGAATTGGCTGCCCTTAATTAATTGCCCGGCGCCTGAAACGTCCTCATTATGTCCATATTTGGCGCTCAGGTTCTAAGCAGGGATGGCACGGTGGCGTAGTGGTTAGCACGTCAGCCTCTTAGTGCTGAATCCCGATCTGGGTGGAGTTTTCATGTTCTCCACATGTCTGCGTGGGCTTCCTCAGGGTTCTCCGACTTATCCACAGTCCAAACACATGGATCAAGGTCAACTGAATTCTCCAAATTGCCCCATATACTGTTTGTCAAGGTGAATTGGCCATACGTAATTGATTTGGCCATACGTAATTGATGGGCATAGAGATCCCCTCCCGAAAAGTGAAAAAACATGGATTCAAGGTGAATTGGCCGCTCTTAATTAATTGCCCAGCGCCGAAATCGTTATCCCCTGGATGGGCATGGGGAACCTGAAAAGACCCCTGTGAAAAGTCCTGCTGTAGAGTACAGCAGTTTAATATGACGCCATTACAAACATGAGGGATGGAAAGTGAGGTTAGAAATGTGACAGAACATCCTAATTCACAGGAGACTGAGGTTCCAAAGCCCTCTGGACCGGGGTCACAGTTTTTCTGGATCACGAGGGCGCAGCGGCGGGCCGGTTCCCACGCAATCAAGTGCGAGATACAGTACACAGTCCCCAGTCGCCTGCTGGCCCGGTGAAACTAACAGAATCCTCGTCTCCTTGTTTGTCCTGCTGAGCCCCTCGGCTCGCTTTGGGAACCCTGCGTACGAAAGGACACCAGATACACACGATGTGAGGGACGGGAGGGGACGCGGCGTGCCGGGTGCTCGATGTGTCTCCCAAAGCCGAGTGCTGTGAACAGACGGGATGTGAGCGAGCAGACAGTGTTCGTTTCCAAAGTTTATCCTAAAACGCTCTTTTCCTGTCTCACGGGAGCGACTGGGTTCTCTCCAAACAGCTCGTCCCCCGCTTCCAAGAACCCTTCATGGCCTCCTCGAGTGCTTTTTACAGTAATCAACCTCCTGAGTGTGTACACGCCGTGTTCCTGCGTTCGTCATCTGTCTTTATAAAAATACTTTACACCACATGGTTAACAACATACACCCCAGGATGACGTGTAGTGTGGAGAAACAGAGAAAATCTGTGCAGACACTGACCCCCTGTGGCCTGACAGGTGTATTAATCTGAAAACAACAAATAACAGCCACTAATTATCTTAATTTTTCATGGGTGTGTTGAATTTCTGTGCAAAATGTTTTCTAATGTGTTTCATGCAAACTGTCAGTAGACATCAGTGGAGTTTGCATGTTCTCCCTCCGTCTTAAGGTTTATGGTGAGCTCTGTGAGTTTCACAACTTAAAATTATCCACCCATTATCTTCCGCTTTATCCTCTATTAGGGTCGCGGGGGGTGTCCTCATGCCCATCTAGGGGAGAACGTTTCGGGTGCTGGGCAGATACACCAAGGACAGGACACCAATCCATCGCTGGACACACACTCACACACACAGACACACTCTATATGGGGCAATTTGGAGAATTCAATTGACTTGATTCATGTTTTTGGACTCGCGGGAGGAAACCGGAGAACCCGGAGGAAACCCACACAGACACAGGGAGAAGATGGAAACCCCACCCAGATGGGGATTCGAACCGGAAATCCCTAGTGCTAAGAGGCGAACGTGCCGCCCACTTAAAATTAATATATATGAATTTACCTAATATACTGCACAATGTTAATTAAAAGTTGGCTCGGTGGTTGGCATGTTCTCCTCTTAGTGCTGGGGATTCCAGGTTCAAATCCCAATCTGGGTGGAGTTTCCATGTTCTCATCCGTGTCTGCGTGGGTTTTCTCGGGGTTCCTCCCATAGTCCAAAAACAAGTATTTAAGGTAAATTGAATGCTCTAAATTGCCCTATATAGTGTGTGCTTGTGTCTGTGTGAATGGGCGCCCTCTCCTGGGTGTATCTGCCCAGCGCCTGAAACTTTCTACCCTGGATGGGCATGGAGATCCTATGTGCAGTAGATACCCTAGCAGAGGATTAAGCGGATAATAGTGGATGGATGGATGGATGGATGGATGTATAGTTCACACTTTCCTCTGGTGGTTAAACGGGGTATTGCCACATATCTCTCTCTCTCTCTCTCTCTCTCTCTCTCTCTCTCTCTCTCTCTCTCTCTCTCTCTCTCTCTCTCTCTCTCTCTCTCTCTCTCTCTCTCTCTCTCTCTCTCTATATATATATATATGTGGCAATACCCCGTTTAACCACCAGAGGTTCTACTGGGGTTCTGACCATTAGAGAACAGAGTACACAGTATGCACTGTAAACTTTACCATAAATAAATTACAAAAGTACGCGTCAAAACTTTTAACTGGTAATAAAATAATCAGACTAAATTCTGTATGGTAGTTTGGTTTAATATTCATATTAAAAAAACAAAAACAAACAAACCAACCAAAAAAAACTTTTTTAAATGGATATCATAGCCACGAGGGGGCAGGATAACCCTTTATATTAATTCGTAATGTTTTTAGAACGGATGAGATTTTAAAAAATAAGCCATATGTTTTACTTGATCTTTCTGCAGTATTTTATCACCATTTTATATTTTTTAGTTGTGAAGGAAACACACATGTGGAGGTCTGAGTAATAAAACTTATTTTACTAAAACTAATTATTTTTAAGTTAAACTAACCCCAAAATGATGACCCCTATATGATGACCCATCCATCCATTATCTTCAGCTTTATCCTCTACTAGGGTTGTGGGGGGGTTCCCCATGCCCATCCAGGGGAGAATGTTTTGGGCGCTGGGCAGATAGACCCAGGACAGGACGCCAATCCATCACTAGACACACACTGACTCACACAGACGCACTCTATATGGGGCAATTTGGAGAACTCAATTGACCTTGATCCATGTATTTGGACTGTGGGAGGAAACCGGGAAACCCGGAGGAAACCCACGCAGACACAGGGAGAACATGGAAACTCCACTCAGATTGGGATTCGGACAGGGAATCCCTAGTGCTGAGAGGAGAACATGCTAAACACTAAGCCACGTGCCACCCTTATTTAGAAACAATTTAATTATTTAACACATTGTTTGAAACAAAAGACTAAATCAGAAAATGCTAATACTTACAGTTTAATACTTTCATTGTGTTGTTTCACATTTGTGGGTCGTGGTTAAGGACCCAGCTTTGCGAGCTGAAGGTCCCAGGTTCGGTTCCAGGTCCCACCAAGTACTCCGGCTGAAGTGCCCTTGAGCAAGGCACCTAACCCCAGTTGCTCCCTGGTTGCTGTGCTCAGGGCTGCCCCCTGCTCTGGGCACATGTGTGTTTCACTGCACGGAAGAGTTAAATGTGGAGGTGACATTCCTCTGTGTTTAAGTTACTGTAGTCAAAATAGATCACTTTATCACTTTATACAGACTAAATAATCTGCAAGAAAGTTGTCAGTATAAAGAGATATAACAGAACAAAACCAGTGAAGAAACAGGAGTCATGGGATTTACAATCATCAGAACAAGAACAAAAAATCACAGCCAAAGATCAGAACATTCATTCATTCATTATCTTCCGCTTTATCCTCTATTAGGGTCGCGGTGGGGTTCCCCATGCCCATCCAGGGGAGAACATCTCGGGCACTGGGCAGATAGACCCAGGACAGGGCGCCAATCCATCGCTGGGCACACACTCACTCACACAGACACACTCTATATGGGGCTATTTTGAGAATTTAATTAACTTGATCTAAATTGACTTCATCCATGTTTTTGGACTGTGGGAGGAAACCGGAGAACCCAGAGGAAACCCACGCAGACACGGGGAGAACATGGAAACTCCACCCAGATGGGGATTCGAACCGGGAATCCCTAGTGCTGAGAGGCGAACGTGCTGACCACTGAGCCACCGTGCCGCCATAGATCAGTACATGAAACACTAAATCAACAAATAAACCCAAAATCTCAAAGAAGATGGCATGGTGGCTTAGTGGTTGGCATGTTCTCCTCTCAGCCCTAGGGATTCCCGGTTCGAATCCCCATCTGGGTGGAGTTTCCATGTCCTCCCCGTGTCCGCGTGGGTTTCCTCCGGGTTCTCCGGTTTCCTCCCACAGTCCAAAAACATGGATAAAGTCAATTGAGTTCTCCAAATTGCCCCATATAGAGTGTGTCTGTGTGAGTGAGTGTGTACCCAGTGATAGATTGGCACTGTCCTGGGTCTATCTGCCCAGCGCCCGAAACGTTCTCTCCTTTATGGGTATGGAGAATCCCTACATGTCCCTAATAAAGAATAAAGCAGAAGATAATGAATGAATGTTCTCCTCTTAGCTCTAGGGATTCCCGGTTTGAGTCCCCATCTGGGTGGAGTTTCCATGTCCTCCCTGTGTCTGCGTGGGTTTCCTCCGGGTTCCTCCCACAGTCCAAAAACATGGATCAAGGTCAATTGAATGCTCCGAATTGCCCCATATAGAGTATGTGTGTGTACCCAGTGATAGATTGGCACCCTGTCCTGGGTGTATCTGCCCAGCGCCCGAAATGTTCTGCCCTGGATGGGCATGGGGAACCCCCCGCGACCCTAATAGAGGATAGAAAAGAAAAAGGACTGTGAGAATGTAAATATACACCTTTAAAAGTCTGGCGAAGCTCACTTTATTGTCTGAAATAAGTCTGATTTAATCTAACCCATGAAGCAGGGACTTTGAGTTTGTAAGTTACGAAGCCGTTCGCTTCAACACGACCTGATTTTAATGCGATTTTATTAAAAACGAGGCCCGAATTTACAGCTCTCTGATACGAAGGTTTATCTGTCGGAACATCGGGGCCGGGCTCGCCGCGGCTCGGAGCGACAGCGGCGTATCAGGCGGATCTGAACAGAAGCCTTGATGTTTTCGTGGTGCTGAACGTTGAATATTACCACGGCGTCTACGCCACCATCTGGCGCGGGCCTCTTAGCTGATGACATTGAAATATTAACGAACATCGATTTAACGCGGCTGGCCATTTTCTTCATCCGATAAGACTGCCAGAGTCCGAGCTGAAACTAGTTAGTCATTATTAAAGCGTCGTTATTAAAGTCTTAATTATTACAATTAGATTACATAACACTGCAGTGACAATGACCATCCTGCACAGATCTGAACGTCATTGAGCTTTAAAACATCCATCCATTATCTCCCGCTTTGTCCTCTATTAGGGTCGCGGGGCGGGGGGGGGGGTATCCCATGCCCATGCCCATCCAGGGGAGAACGTTTTGGGCGCTGGGCAGATACACCCAGGACAGGGCGCCAATCTATCACTGGACACACACTCACTCACACACAGACACACTCTATATGGGGCAATTTGAAGAATTCAATTGACCTTGATCCATGTTTTTGGACTGTGGGAGGAAACCGGAGAACCCACACAGACACAGGGAAACTCCACCCAGATTGGGATTCGAACCAGGAACATACTAACCACTAAGCCACTGTGCCACCCTATTATTATTATTATTATTATTATTATTATTATTATTATTATTATTATTATGGCTGGCACGGTGGCACCAGCGATAGATTGGCGTCCTGTCCTGGGTGTATCTGCCCAGCGCCCGAAACGTCCCCCCCTCCCCCCATGGATAGATGAATGGAAGGATGGATTATTATTATTATTATTATTATTATTAATTTTTTATAGTGTGTCTAAAAGCAGATTATGAAATGAGGATGTAGTGGGAAAGGCCTTACCTTAGTGCAACAATGCAATCACTGAGACTGTACTCTCTAAAACACTGTATTTTACTGGTTGCGCCTTCTGAAAATACAAAAAAAATATTCAATCAATTAATAATAATTAATTACACACTATAAGGGCCACGCCTTGGAACACCTGGGCTGGTGTAAAAGAAGCGGCGGTCTATAAACAGCAGTGAAAAGACCAATGGTGATTAGCACTTGATATTAATTCATTCATTCATTCATTCATTATCTCCCGCTTATCCTCTATTAGGGTCACGGTGGGGTTCCCCATGCCCATCCAGGGGAGAACGTCTCGGGGGCTGGGCAGATAGACCCAGGACAGGGCGCCAATCCATCGTTGGGCACACACTCACTCACACAGACACACTCTATATGGGGCAATTTTGAGAACTCAATTAACTTGATCCATGTTTTTGGACTGTGGGAGGAAACCGGAGAACCCGGAGGAAACCCACGCAGACACGGGGAGAACATGGAAACTCCACCCAGATGGGGATTCGAACCGGGAATCCCTAGTGCTGAGAGGCAAATGTGCTAACCACTAAGCCACCGTGCCGCCCAGCACTTGATATATATTAGATATTAACACTTCACCTGAACTTCTCACTATTAATCAAGCTCAACCGCTTCTTTTACACCAACCAAGGTGCTGCATTCCATTTTTCCTACATCTCCTCGCTCTCTGTGATTGCGATTGCTGTTCGGACTGCAGTGGAAAACCCCAAGTCTCCAACTGGGTCAGCACTTCAGCCAGTCAAGAGCATTGGAATCCAAACATAGTAATGTGCTAGCTAATCGACTATGGTGCCACTCGAATGTCTGAAAATCTAATGCTTGTTATATTTAGTTTTTATTGTGATACAGGAATCCCCATCTATCAACCGGCTGATATTATTTGATAATATCAAGTTGAGGCGGCACGGTGGCTTAGTGGTTTAGCATGTTCGCCTCTCAGCGCTAGGGATTCCCGGTTCGAATCCCAATCTGGGTGGAGTTTCCATGTTCTCCCCGTGTCTGCGTGGGTTTCCTTTGGGTTCTCCGGTTTCCTCCCACAGTTCAAAAAACATGGATCAAGTCATTCATTCATTCATTCATTATCTTCCGCTTATCCTCTATTAGGGTCGCGGTGGGGTTCCCCATGCCCATCCAGGGGAGAACGTCTCGGGCGCTGGGCAGATAGACCCAGGACAGGGCGCCAATCCATCGCTGGGTACACACTCACTCACACAGACACACTCTAAATTGGGCAATTTTGAGAATTCAATTAACTTGATCCATGTTTTTGGACTGTGGGAGGAAACCGGAGAACCCGGAGGAAACCCACGCAGACACG